>CM031237.1:253339854-253431246 GCA_018340775.1 Taxus wallichiana var. yunnanensis
TTCATTTATTATCAAACTTATTCTTTCAATAAAAGCATCGTAACCCCATATGTGAACGCAAAATTAAAACCAAGAACACAAAGCAGCCCATCCTCCATACTTCGACATTTCAGTGCAAGGTGGCAATCGTATTTGAAGGTGATATACTCGTTGCCTATGGTCCAAAGACACGCAACCAACATCTCCCCAAAGCGTAAATCCTCCATGCCGATTTGGTCGACAAAAATGGTCAAACGACAATCACTTTGAACACGAGCAACACCTTCAGGCACAAATTTGCAGATCCACCGTGTCGTTTGGGCGCAGCTGCGTGCACCGTTTCGCCGTCGACAAAGAGAAGACAAAGTACGAGTGAGGAGATGCACCTTGTTCTTTGTCATGCAAATGCAACAACCACCATGGAAAACATACCCACGGTTTGAAAAACACGAAAGCTCACACCTGACATGACAATAGAACAACTTCTACATTCAAATGCAACATTCTTTCATTGTCAGCTCATTCACCACAATCTATAATGGGAATACACCACATCAATGACCTATTCACCCTCTACGTTAAAGACTCTAACACTGAAACTGGAAAAGCAACAATATTGACACATTTCCTTCTTTCATTTTTTAGATACATTACACCGCATTATTCCTTCAATTTTAATCGCACATCGTGCGTTGTCGTACAGCACATTTACATTTGGGAAACTTTCATGTTCCATTGTGTCATACAATAAGATATGCCATTGCAGAGCAACATACCGCTATCGCTTCTTCAAAACTTTATCGGGTAAGGGATACGGGGTTCGTGTATCAGACGTGCGAGGACACTCATCCTTTATTGACCCATTAAACGATGAATCCACAAAAACTTTTTTACAGTCTCTCATAAACACAAACAGAGAGGCAAGTACACTGCAATTTCTATTTATAAAATTATCTTCCATTGACAAATTGAAATCTATCAATTATGTCAATTTCATCTTCCTCCTGCAGATCGCGGTATACTTCGCCGTCTGAAGAACATATACCTTCCTCCTTTCCAGGGCATTCGTGTAGCAGAATGTGACCGCCTCACGTAACCCGATCCAAATGAGTGAAACAAATCTCACCGTGCGCAACTTTTGATACATCAAAACCATACAAATATAAGCACTTTCTCCATTGCTCTTTACAAACAAAAGATGGCTCTGGGTAAGTGCGGAAGTTGATGGACAAATATAGGGTCATCCGTGGACATCATATTGCGAATAACAACATAATATCAACTTGTAGGGATTATTAGCAATACATACACTCAAAATTAGACAAAATTATATTAATATGAATCGTAGCATCCTTAATCTAGTTTATAAAATAATAATTTTTGTAAAAATGGACAAGATTAGTTATATTAAACACTCATAATTCAATGATTTGGTATTTTTTTAAAAACGCCGATAAGATTATAGTCCGTTTGCCCACAATTTGGATGACCAAAAATTGATATATATATTTTTCCTTTCGTGAGAAGTTATATGCCACTATCTATTTTGGGATGGATTTTATTTTGTATTTTTTTGAGTAATAGTTTATTTTTTATGATTTTTCCGTGAAAGTGGTATGAAAACATAAAGAAAACATAGCACTTTCCGTTTGCCCGCCATAACTTCATCAAAAATATTGAAATCAAATAATTTTTTTGAACATGTATATAATTTCACCACAATTGGGATGGTATAAGTTTTATCACATTCGATAAGTGAAAAAAATTGCGTCTTAAACGTAGACATAAACATTCACGGGAAAAGTGTCTTAAAGACCTACTATTAGTAAAAATTATAAAATGATATTTATCCTCTTCTATTCACTTTAAAATCAATATTTATACAAAGCTAATAGTCTCCCTACGCAATGGTACCATTTTTATGACATAGTTTTTACTTTTCGGCATCGTTCGAGTCCACGGAAGACTAAATTTGATGTCCACTTAATTGTCCCCCAACTTGGTGCACTTACCCTCTTCAGACCGCACATCATGAGAGACATTGCGCAAAAGCCTTCCCACTCCTTTCACAAACACAAGTATGAAGAATATCAACAAGACATCTCAAAGACTCGTATTTCTTCTCCACAATTCCAAATCAAAGGCACATTCACTTTTGATAATGACAACTCAATATCCACAATCAAAGAAACATAGCTTCCTCTTATCTTTGGTAAGTATCTGCATTTTCCATTTCTATGAATTACACATCAGTTTAATTCTTTGTTTCCAGTCTAACATACTCTTTTTCTTCTTTCAGATTTCGGATCATTTTTGGCTAGTTGCTGACATACACAAACAAATTTGATAACAGTCTCCGCGTATAAGCAGCAACAATCGACTAATGCTGTCTATGTTTTCGACAATAGCAACCAACAATTGCCTACTCTACTTGTTACATATTGTGCACTTTGCTTTTGTTTTAGCATTTTTGTAATTACAATACTAGCGCACAATCAATAGAACTCTTTTTTGTCTATTTCCATTACTCTTTCCTTTCCTGCCATTTGGTTACATATCCAACCATAAGTTCACTGTCGCGTACCATGTTTTTCAGAACATTTGGATACAAGCATCTAATATCTCCGATTTTTTTCTTTTTTATGTCAAGACATTAATTCTTGTCACCTATTTTTTAATATACCACCTATAGCGGTTTATTACATATTACAAATTTGTTCGGCCTCTGCTATGGCATCCTGCTGTTGGCTCGTTTCGAAATAGATTATGTAACCAGATTACATGTAAACCATGCCTCACACGCTACTGCACCATGATTAGTCCAGCAACATATGTTCTATCTGTTTAAATCAATATATATGCAACATTGAAACAAAGTTGCAGATTTTTGTACACAACTGTACAAGAAATATGAAACAGCCATGGCAGGATTCAGAGTTACCATTCATTCCCTTTCTTTTAATCACATTTAACAATGTGCCTGATTTTTATTGATGACAAGAATACGCAAATGTAGGATTGACTCTCACACAAAGGCTACCACAAAACTTGCTCTTGTAAGCATTACAACAACTTAAGTATGAAATCCGCGAAGAAATTTTATCGCTAGGAACTTCATATAGTCACAAAGAAACACACAGTTTGCATTATTATAGTTATATTGATTTTGTTTATTCTTTTACACGAACCCCAGACTGTGTACACGCTGCGATCTTAACCCTATTCGCACTACAAAGTGGCTACCACTTTCTTTTCGGTCCTCTTTATCTTTTATTTTCTCTAGTTATTGTATTAATTGTTGCGAATGTGGCAAAAACAACCGAAAAGGCTATCATCGTACAGATATTGTCATTTGTCTCGCAGCCTAACAAGGCATAGTCATGTAGCTAATTAGATAAACTCGCTCCAAAGCAATTCTACTGCACTTTTGACGAGACATTAGATGAGCATTGTTTGTTGGTTGAGGCAAGAGTGCATTTTTTTCCGAATAAGGGTTCATAATGGCCACTAAGAGGATCGTGGAATCATGAAAAAGAATACAATATGGTAGTATTTGGCTATTTGGGATGAACCGGAGATAATTTACGCCTCTTGTTGTGAGACCAAACCCATATTGGCAAGTTCAGCCATTTGGAAAGCCATTTTATGCGGAAGACATCGCCTACGTGGCCTTGTTCGGCAGCTCAAGCGAGTACACCGCAGATAGTTTCATGCGATGCAGGTATGTTTCCCAGCTATGAACACCGTGCATAAGAAAAAGGCTTTCAGGATCTAGTTCTAACTGTAGAGAAGCCAATGCTTCAGGATTGGAGGCAAAGAGCAAAGTCTGGAAGTGTTCAATGGCACCGATTCTAAGTTCAAGCGATGTGTATCGGAAATGAAGCAGTACTGCAAAGGAATCAAACAAGCAGTCACCGACACCATACTTGAAAGCATGGTCTCGGAAAAGGTTGAACCTATGCAAGACATTGTCTATGCTTTGTACGGTCTTGTTTGACAACGTATATCGCTCAACATCAACCACTGTCGCAGGCATGAATGTTCTTTTGCATTCGGTTTTGTTCTATCTCTATTTTAAAAAAACTTTTCAGAACAGAATATAGAAAAGAAGAGTAATGTTTATACCCTTTATGCAATGGAGAAGCAGCAATTGAAGCGAATACTTGATTATATGTCTTTCGTTCGTGATTTTGCTTCACATTTAATCTGAAATGCACACAACACATGTTATGCAGTTAGTGAATGTTGCAAACCAAAGTAGAGACGAAAACAAACTCTGTACATACAATGAACCAAGTTGCGCAATGAAGTACACAAGAAAAACCAGCCATTTGTAGCTACAGGCATGTAGAATCAACCAAATCTATATTGCGCTCCATTCAAATACAGAAGCAATGCAAGGAAAACATGTATTTCAATAAACTTAGCAGAGCATTGAAAATAGGAACAAGAAACCAAAATAGTTATAACAGAATATTCAAATGCTGAAAGCAAAGGATCCAGAAGCTTTCATCTAAATATGTTGGAAGCCATGTGCTTTGAAGCATAGCATGTTGGCTTTATGCGCATTGTTGATTGAAAAAACGTAGCAGTTATGAAACGTTAATGCATTGACTGTCATGTACAGATCAGGTTGCTTTTGACAGTTTTGAATGACTCAAGGAAAACGCCCTGTTTGTTTCTTACACTGTGTAATTTCTCATTTGCATCTGTGTGCCAGTAGGCGAAGGACTCTGAAGAGCAAGGTGAGTTTTTATGGCAAGGCGATTTACGCTCTTTGTTCTCATCTTTTTTGCCTGCTGTTTATCATTTAGTTCGAATGGTTATTGGCAAATAGAACTATAGCAATGCAAATCTGTGGCCAGTACCGTAATCTATTTGCCACAACCATTACCATAACCTCCTTAAAGATACTATTTTCTGAGAGAGATTAGGACAACAGATTTTGAACGTTTTTTTACAGATTAGGACACTGCGAGCGGTCTTAGCTTCACAAATATCAAGCTGCATGCTAGGCCTTGGAACTGCCCAAACAAATGTGAAGTTAGTCTCAAAATCAAGACCAGTCAATCACCCTTAAACCATGTCTAAGAGAATTAAGTTTGTCCCTTATTAGAAACTGTTTCATTAATGGAGCAGTTATGAAACATTAATGCATTGACTGCCATGTATAGAGCAGGTCGCTTTTGACAGTTTTGAGTGTCTCAAGGAAAACGCGTGTTTGTTTCTTACACGCTGTGTAATTTCTCGTTTCCATCTGTGCGCCAGCAGGTGAAGCACTGTGAAGAGCAAGCGAGTTTCCATGGCAAGCCGATTTAAGCTCTCTGTTCTCATGTTTTTGCCTGCTGTTTATCTTTTAGTTCGAGTGCTTATTGGCAAATAGAACTATAACAATGCAAATCTGTGGGCAATGCCATAATCTATTTGCCAGAACTATTACCATAAGCTCCTTAAAGATACTATTTTCTGACAGAGATTAGGACAACAGATTTTGAACGTTTTTACAGATTAGGACACTGCGAGTGGTCTTAGCTTCACAAATATCAAGCTGCATAACAGGCCTTGGAACTGCCCAAACAAATGTGAAGTTAGTCTCCAAATCAAGACCAGTCAATCACCCTTAAATCATGTCTAAGAGAATAACTGCTAATATACAAAAAAATGATGATACGTTTCAGTAGATATGCCTGATAGACAACTCGATACACAAAGCGCTGACTGTCACAGCGAATATTTAAATTGTTGCAATGCTTACAAAAGCAAGTTTTGTGGTCGTCTATTTAAGAGTGTTGCAATAGACAAGCAATTCTTGTTGGTATAAGAGGTCCATAGTTGACAGATGACATATCCAGAATTTAATGTTTAATGTCCTTAATATTCACTTTAAGATGAACAAGTTATACAAAATCAAGAGTATCTGCTAATATACGAAAAACGATGATACATTTCAGTAGATATGCCTGATAGACAACGCGATACACAAAGCAGTAACTGTCACAGCAAATTTCAAGATAGAATGAGGATACCAATAAACTAAGCAGTTTTAAAACATAATCTGTCATTAAAAATTGGCCAGGTCAGGTCCTCGAAAGCGATATCCAAATATGAAAAAATGATAAATCCAAGAGTCTAGAGGTCTGGCTTGCAAGGGACATAATATGAGAACTGAACTCATTTACAATAGATAGTGGCCAGCACTTTGTTTTTTTCTGCTCTTTATCTTTTACTCTTGAGTACTTATTGTGTCTGACCAAGGTTTGTCTCTTCAACTCTTTCTTTGTGTGGAACTCTCACAATGTTAACGAATACAATAACTAGTCAAAATAAAAGACAAAGAGTAGCTAAAACAAAGCGATAGACATTGTCTAGTGCGACAACAGCGCTGCAAACATTGCAGTGCACATAGCACAAGCGCCCAGCATGGAAGAAAACAAAATCAATACCGAAAGCGAACAGTTATGAAATACCTGAAACAGACTTAAGAAGATGCAATTGGCAAGTTTAAAGGTCAATAGCACAACAATAATGAGGATCTTATGCATTGCATCTAGCCGTACAAGAAATATGTAACAAGCATGGTGGGACTGAGGGCTGGTATCCATTCCCTTTCTTTTAACGAAATTTAATAATGCGCCTGATTTTTTATTAATGATAAGAATATGGAAATGTAGGATTGAGTGTCATAGACAACCAGAAAACTTGTTCTTGTAAGCATTGGAACAACTCAAGCATGAAATCCGCAGCAAATTCTAGCACCGGGAACTTGCCATAAGCGGCAGGAGACACAGATTAGCATTATTATAGTTCTAGCGATGAGATTAACTCTGCAGTCTGAATTTCTAGAAACTATTGTCTGTCTTTTATTTGGAGTGGTTATTGTCTCTGAACAAGATTTGTGTCTTTGACTGTTTCCTTGCGTTGAACTTTTACACTGTCAATCAATACAATAACTGCTCGAAGTAAAAGATAAACAGGAGGCAAAAACATGTAAACCCAGATCTTAAATTGCCTTGCCATGAAAACTTACCTTGCTTTTCAGAGTCCTTGTCCTCCTGGCGGGCAGACGAAAAAGAGAAATTACACAGCGTCCAAGAAAAAGACATGCGTTTCCCTTGAGCCACTCGAAACTGCCAAAAGCGAGTTAAGCTGCACATGACAGTCAATGCATTAATCTTGTGCATTGCATTTATACGATACAAGAGAACCATGATTTGTACCCACATGCAGCCTTCATTTTGTTAGTTCTGTTCTATGTCGAGTAGCTATTCTATTGATCAACAATCTCAAAGTTCAACGCAAAGAAATAGCAAAAAAGACAAATCTTGTTCAGAGACAAGAGCGGAACAGCAGCAAAGCAGCTCTGACAGTGTTAATCAATACAAGATCCACTGAAAAAATAAAAGATAGAGACCAGCAAAAACAAAGCGTTAGCCATGATGTGCAAAAGCAATATTAAAACTGCAAACTGAAGATATCTTTCCCATGGTCTAGTTTCATACAAGCCATAAATTGAAAGGATGGTAAGACAAAAAAAGTGACCAGGTTTACAATCAAATTCAAGCAGGGCAGTGCTGCGATGAAGCTTTTCTATGCAGGGTTTGTGAACAATGTCTGAATGAATACGCTATCTAAGATGTGGTTCTTAATTAAATAAATTATCAGAGAGTTCAATGCACAGATAGAGTGAAGCACGTTATTGATTTATCTTGTATTTTATCATTTATTGTTATCTTTCTAGACATGGGGGTTGACATCCTCTTGGAACCGGGACTGTCCGGGAAACCCCGCATATTGTATCTAATCACATCTGTTTCAGTTTTGTAGATCTATTTTCTTTGTATCGCACACCCATCTTCTTTGCGTCTGTAGAGCCACATCTGCATCTGAGGTCCTAAACCCTCCATTAAGCTCATGCCCAACTGTAGCATGCACCTAGAATATTGGAGCTAATGTCGGCGCTCAAAAACTCATTGGTAACTGTATTTTACGATGTACGTTTCATAATTTATTATTCCTCTTCAGAACTTGTGATGATTTCTTGGTCTTTTTTTTTGCTTTCTTTTCAATGAAATGATGAGGTCTAAACTATGCGTTTGACAGATTACGCGCTTAAGACAGTTGGAGTAGAGTTAGACAAAAACAAAGTCATAGAGTTTTGTAGAGAAGTGTACAAGAAATATGAAAAACTCATTGGTAAGTGCTTTTGTATGATATGTTCCATAATTTATTATTCGTCTTCAGAAGTTATGGTGATTTCTCGCTCTATTTTTTTGCTTTCTTTTCAATGAAATGATGAAATCCAGAACTCTTCACATTTGAAAAACAGTTTTTGTTTTCCATTGCTTTCCAGCAAAGACTACAGGTCTTAATATTTTATGCATGTTTGTCTAAGCTCTACCAAGTTAAACAATTCTATTATTGCAGAAACAAAAAAGAACCAACTAAAAAGACTTTTGTAACAGAGGTAATGTGACAAAAAAGCGGTTGCAAAAAGGGGATGGCAATTCAAACCAATAAAAATGGTAAAAGCCTGCAATTTTCTGCATGATGCAAGGATAGAAATTCATCGGGTTTGTAATTATAATTTGTATGAATTTCGTAGATTAGACCCGGTGGATTGATATATGTAAACAGCCACAGTTGTTTGTTTGATACTTCCCCAGAATCGACTCTAGGTTACAAAAGATAATAAATCCTGGCTAATACTTTTACTCTGTTCACAGCTTTTGATCCATTAAAAATAAGAATCGCAAATGGCATTTATGTCTATAAACCCTATGTATATTCTGTTCACGAGCTCCGCCTTGTGCTTTCTAAGTATGACCCAACATAGATGTCTATAACTGATGTGGATATCTTGCTTTGCAAATGTTCCAACAGTTTTTTATCCATGGCCCAGCAGATGCTAATGCTTTATGTCTATAACCCACATGCATGTCCTGCTTTGAAACTTTGTCCTATGGACCACCCTTAGTAATTCTAGCTCTGAAAAGGTTTTGACACCTACTTGTTGGAGACATATCGTTGTGTTCAACAACTGGCTCAAATGCATCCTGCATATGATCTGTGTGTATATTTCTGGGATATTTTGTAATGATCTTATCGGTGACCCAGATGCATATCTTATTTCTAATCCAGAAATAATTTCTGATGCTTTTTTAGTATAGACCATATGCGCATCCTGTTCTGGAACTCGTCGGCAATGGCCGATATAAGTGTCTTGCTCTAAAACTGTTTTGAAGACATTTTTTTATATGCAATCCGTATCTTGCTCGGAAATTGTCTCTTATGTGCCTTGCCTATGACCCATCACACACGTACATGCGCTGCTCTGAAATTGTTTTTAAGTATTATAGTTTTCTTGTTGATATTCAATCACACCAAGACATTCTCTTATTCCAATTTTCTTAAAGTAGGTGACTAATTCATTTTAAACTTCAAGTACCCCTACAGCTCAAGATCTGTTTTTCAGCTTTCTTAGATATTCGAGTTTCTTTAGTTTGAAGCACTTGCTAAAAACGTTGTTCTAAGTGGCTTGTAACAGGATCTGCATAGCCAGGGCCTAGACATAATAAAAGATTAGACTAATTTGTTTTGGAGTGAGATACGGTATAGAGCTAATTCATCTTGGCTGCTACAGCGGAGGCTATTCTGCTTGGTTTTCAGCACTATCTGGCGATGTTGGGTACCACTGTTATCATCTCCTCGATCTTTGTTCCTCACATGGGTGGCTCAAGTGTGAGTAAAAACGGACTATATTTTACTCATGCGGTCTCAAAAGTTTTTAGAATAGTCGATCATGGAACTTTCTGTTTCTTGTATTCTTAATATCTTATTACTCCAGGACATTTAAGGGTTTCTGCAACCTCTCAGGTTCCTAATTATTTTCCATTTAGTCAAAAGTTGAGGTTCCTAATTATTGGCTTAGGCTTTGATTGCTTTTGGCTGAATAAAATATGCCTGTGCAGGACGACAAGGCTAGAGTTATCCAGATGCCACTGTTTGTAGCAGGTCTCAACACCCTCTTACAATCCTACTTTGGGACTAGACTTCCTGCTGTTATAGGAGGATCATATGCGTTCATTCTTCCAATTCTTTCTATTGTTGCAAGGTCTGTTCGTTTTCTGCATTTAATCCTGTAATAGGATGCATTGTTTCAGGTTTCATTGGTTTACAGTCGACAACGCCTGATTTTCTTGTCTTGGTGACATTGTTCTTTTCAGGTTTCTGAGCCCCCTCTCCGCCGTTCCTCTTATAACTCTCACAGGGCTTGGGCTCTATGAACTTGGCTTTCCTGGGGTATGTTAATACATTGCATTTCTCTGGATCTCACTGGGCTTAAGAAAATGCCTATTCAGCCTCAAGTAATAGCAAATTTCTTTTATTAATTTTGCTTCAAGAAATACTTTGTGAGGATAAAGGCATTTTGTTTCATTGACAGTGATTACCCTTTTCACATAATTCGTAATTGGTGGTTTTTGCTGAGTTACATGGATATGAAACTCCCTAACGTACGGGTGTTTGTCGCTTTTTGCTATTCGATTTGGTGACCTAGAGGGTAGTCTAAATTAGCCTATAGCTGTAGCTAGCGGTCCAGAGAAGGAGAATTGGCTTAAGTCTATCTGTAAACTTGAATCTTCAGCCATGTTACTTTGATCCATATTTGATACGGCATTTATTTTGTCTAACAGTTCAGTCATTCAAATGCTGCTATGTTAATATTAGTGGCCACATGTTTTAATAGCAACACCTCACGAGTTCATTATTCCTGGTAGAGGCAGTAGGACGCTTGGTAAATGATTTGCATGTAACTAAATTGGAGGGAATAAGCTTTAATAGATATAGCTTGAATAGAACACTACATGATCCTTACACAATTTGCACACATACATGGTCCTGACACTTCTTGAGTTGTGAATCAGTACACTTCTTTGGCACCGACCGATGCGAGTCCGTGTTCTTTCCATTAGTTCTAAGGAAACACAGCACAACCCATGGACTTAACACGTACGCTACTTTTTCTTTTGTAAAAAGGGAAGAGGCGATTCTGATAGTTCTCATTATAAAAATGTGATTAACTAGTTTCCTAAAGCCTTATCCACTATACATTTTAATGTATGCTTTGTGTTGATTTTCTTCCACCAATCTTGCGACACAGGAATATACTACAACATTGCGAAGAGAAAATAATTGAGCGATACTTGATTTTGAGGAATATGTAATTATTATGCAAATGAGTTTTTTTATGCAAGAAGCTTTAGCCACACTAAGACTATTGACCATCCAAGTTCATTTTTCCAGACAGAAGGCTCACATTTCATACAATATTCAAGTTGCCATCATGTTCAGAACACCAGCTTTTCTGGCAAACTGCCCTTGGACAAACCTGCGCAGTTTTAAGGCATGCTCTCGTTCTTCTTGTTGTTATTGTTTCCTATACTGTAACCGATAACAATGTGAAAACATATTGCTCTTTTTTTTGGTTTTCTTTTCAACGAAATGATGAAGTCTGAATTCTGGGTATCACAGATTATGCGGTTAAGAGAGTCGGAGTAGACAGGAACAAAGTCACAGGCTTTTGCAGACAAGTGTACAAGAAATATGAAACAACCATGGCGGGACTCAGGGTTGGTATTCAGTCCCTTTCTTTGCAATCCGTACTGTAGACAACGCCATTAATATTCTAATATTAAACAGCGTAGCTATACATTTACAATCGAATTCATTCCTAGTTCGAGCGTCAATGTGATTGTGTTGTCATCTGACAGGTGATGCTGATATCTGCAACTCTACCACATGAGATTTTGGAGATGACAAACAAATTCATGACTGTTCCTGTTCGGTTCCTTGTCAAACGTGATGAATTGACGCTAGAGGTATGAATGAGACTGAATTTACTGTAATGCTATTGATTGATTAGTTTGACATACTTTATATGATTTTGATTTTTCCTTGCATTGCTTCTGAATCAAGCATACTCATGCAATATATTGTGAATTACAGGGCACCAAACAATTTTTTGTTGCTGTTGAAAGGGAAGAATGGAAGTTTGACACCTTATGTGATCTTTATGATACTCTTACCATCACTCAAGCTGTCATATTTTGCAACACGAAAAGAAAGGTATGGCATGTAAAATGCTTGATTGTTTCTGTCATAGATATTATATTAATCTGACCATGAAACCTTTGTTTTGTATCTATACATTGACTGGCTTACAGAGAAGATGCAGAGCAATAATTTCACAGTTTCGCCTATGCATGGAGATATGCCACAAAAAAACCGAGATGCAATTATGGCTGAATTTCGTGCTGGTACAACTCGGGTATTAATCACCACAGATGTTTGGGCTCGCGGTCTTCATGTTCAGCAGGCAAGTTCTTGTCCTTGGCCCTTTCCTCTGTTCTTTCTATCTATTTTGAAGTACATTTACATTCAACCTTTTATAAAGTTCAGGTTTCCATGGCGATAAACTACGACCTTCCCAACAATCGTGAGCTTTACATTCATAGGATTGCTCGTTCAGGTCGTTTTGGTCAAAAGGTATGGTATATCTTGGAAGATATTTCAATCATTTGGTGCAACTGTGGATGCTGCACTTAAATCGTGTTAACTCATTCCTTTGAAATTTTAATCCACTGCTCGTTTGGTGGCCCTGGTTTTGACTGATGCCGGGATTGGTTTTTGTGTCAAATGTGCAGGGTGTTGCTATAAATTCTGGATATGCCATCTGTCAACTATGGACCTCTTATACCAACAACTATTGCTTGTCTATTGCAACACTCTTAAATAGACGACCACAAAACTCACTTTTGCAAGCATTGCAACAATTTAAATATTCGCTGTGACAGTCAGCGCTTTGTGTATCAAGTTGTCTATCAGGCATATCTACTGAAACGTATCATCATTTTTTTATATTAGCAGTTATTCTCTTAGACACGATTTAAGGGTGATTGACTGGTCTTGATTTTGAGACTAACTTCACATTTGTTTGGGCAGTTGCGAGGCCTGCCATGCAGCTTGATATTTGTGAAGCTAAGACCACTCGCAGTGTCCTAATCTGTAAAAAACGTTTAAAATATTTGTAAGCATTGCAACAATTTAAATATTCACTGTGACAGTCAGTGCTTTGTGTATCAAGTTGTCTATCAGGCATATCTACTGAAACGTATCATCATTTTTTTGCATATTAGCAGTTATTCTCTTAGACACGATTTAAGGGTGATTGACTGGTCTTGATTTTGAGACTAACTTCACATTTGTTTGCGCAGTTGCGAGGCCTGCCATGCAGCTTGATATTTGTGAAGCTAAGACCACTCGCAGTGTCCTAATCTGTAAAAAAACGTTCAAAATCTGTTGTCCTAATCTCTCTCAGAAAATAGTATCTTTAAAGAGGTTATGCTAATAGTTCTAGCAAATACATTACGGCACCAGACACAGATTTCCATTGTTATAGTTCTATTTGCCAATAACCACTCCAACTAAAACATAAACAGCAGACAAAAACATGAGAACAGACAGATTAAATCGCCTTGCCATGAAAACTCACCTTGCTCTTCAGAGTCCTCCACTTCCTGGCGCGCAGATGCAAATGAGAAATTACACGGCGTACAAGAAACAAACAGGCGTTTTCCTCGAGCCACTCAAAGCTGTCAGAAGCGACCTGCTCTGTGCATGACAGTCAATGCATTAATGTCCCATAACTCCTACGTTTTTCAATGAACAGTGCACATAAAGCCAACCACCAATCAAATCTTGCCACAACAAAAAAATCAAAACCAAAAACTATAGTCCAGCCCCATTTTAATACAGATGTCACAATTTGATTGGAAACATGCAAATGTTTAATTGCAA
Source organism: Taxus wallichiana var. yunnanensis (assembly GCA_018340775.1). Lineage (NCBI taxonomy): Eukaryota > Viridiplantae > Streptophyta > Pinopsida > Cupressales > Taxaceae > Taxus > Taxus wallichiana. Next base: position 253,353,688 of record CM031237.1, read on the forward strand.
AAGTGAAGGCAATATACCTGCCTTCGGCAGGATAATAAAAAGAAGATGCATTATTCCAAAGAATATAAGGCATCTTACTCTGAATCAAATCAGCCATTTAGAAAACAATAGGGAAAAAAGGATAATATGCATAGCCACAACAAAGGAGTGCTGTCGTCATACACAGTTCTTTCAATTTATTAAAGATGTCATATTTTAGTTAAAGTTCTTTCAAATGTCATATTTTTGATAGTTTCCTCTGCCAATAGACTTTAAATCACCTTCGGCAAAAGTTGTAAACCGAATCAAAATTATAAAATTCATTTGAAAGGTATTTTCTTTAATGAAAGCTTTCCGTCCTTTCCTAAGCCATTGGATATTTTATGTAGACTTCACATGGAAAAAAGTAAAAATCAAATAGGCAAGTATGTTTTTTTATGGAAGAAAATATCCTCGACAATAATTGAAGCGATTTGACCACACTTCACATGGTGAGGTGACCACACTTAGACATGGTAACATGACCACTTGGAGAAATTAGGAAAATTGAATTATTATTCAAATGCTCAAATATCATTAATAATTGAAGTTTTGGGTTGTGAGAGAGAATGTATACGAGAAATCTAAATCATCCTATCAATTATTAAATACATTAGTTGTTAAATAAGTTTGGGTTGTTGGAGAATGTATATTAGATATCTAAATGATTCTATTAATTATTAAATACATTAGTTGTTACATTTATAAAATTGTAATTTGTTTCAAAACAAAAATACTAATAAATTTATAAATTTCATTTTCACATATACATATATTATAATACTTCTACATTTGCACATAAATTAATTGTAAATAAAAAAATTAAATAAAATAGATACATTAAAAGATGGGAAGGAGAGCAAAGGAAACAAACTCATCTTTAAATCAATCAACAAAAATTTATTAAATACAAAATTCATAAATAACTTTTAAGCATTTTAGAGTTAATAGAACTCGAGATAAAAAAATGATTTTATATCCTTATATTTTAACCTCATTCATAAACAATATTTATCAAAAATTAAATCTTGGCCTAAATTTGAATTGCAATGCACTTCCTATAGATAGCGTTGTTGTCGTTAATAAAAGATCAAATGAAGAATTACCTTAACCACACAATTGTCAAGATATCGGGTGAAGAGTCACCTTAACCATGTATAAATAAAATGATTTATATTATCATGTAATAATAGATTACAATTCTTGTCTCAAACTTACACTAATATCAAAGCTCTAATGGCCTTTCCTAGACCATCTAAACTATTCAAATAAGCCCCGTAGGTGACTAAATTTATCTCTCCTTCTCTTTGGCTTCTTAGTTATTCTTTGTTCCACTATTTCTCTCTTTTAAACATTCCCCGCCCTCCACCTCTCCATTTTCAAACCCATTACCTTCCCCCATCCCCCACAAGTATAGGGATATGGTTATAAGATACACAATCTACCTACTTACATAATGCTCTCAACTATCATATAATGCAACAATCCTTAAATACACAACATTATCATTAATGTACATGTATGTATGAACAATATGAACCCACATAACCTTCCCTACTCCCATGTGCATGTATTTTTACCACCAATAAATTAATGACCAATCACCCATATCCCATCTCTTTGTTGTACACTACCACGAGTTTATGGACCATATGAAAAAGCATGTACCAATGCCATTAATACAATAGTGCATCAAGGAACATCCAAATATTATACAAAATATATGCTAATGGCTATAATATGGTACACCAACATGCTCACACCTCAATCTTATGTTTTTTCCCTTATAACAAATGAATATATATCCATGAGTAATCTATATGCATCAACATGTGAAGACTCAAGGTATCAACTCATCATCTAACAAAAACTTACAAACACTTATATTGCTTTCACATATCCTATCACTATGAGGTCACTACATTCTCTCCTTGTGATCACTACATCTAGCATTCCAAACGATGAATACAAGATAATAATGTTTGTTGATACTTAATAATACTATTTTTTCCTATTGAAAAATTACTTGTTCACCTAATATGCACTTCCATCGCATACAACCGAGGTAGTTGAAATGTCAACACTTGCTCATAAGAAAGGATGTGTAACGCAAATTTAAGACAACCCACTTGAGACCCAAGAACAACCTAGGATTAGTTAGGAAAATTATGGAATAATTTTCTTTTGATCGATCAAGAAAATCTACAATTGGGTTACATGACAACGGTGTCACTAACAAGTTCCAGAATAATTCTAATCCACTAGAACATACTTTTCTTTTATTAACAATTATTAGAGGTCATAAGATCCAAAATTTAGGGTTAGAAGGTTCAATTAGGTTTAGAGGGTAATTCCTCACCATACCCACTCTCTAACAGGCTTAAAAGTTCAACTTGATTTTTCTCAAACTTAACACATTCAAAATTTCTCTAAATCACTCCATTTGGATAGGAAATTTTCTCACCTTTCTAGTGATATAAAGAAGTCCTCCTAACTCCTCATGTTTTTAGAGTTATGGGCCGGCGGGCCTTGGGGTGAAAAGTTTTCCCAAGAGTAGGCCTACGGGCCCAAGGGTGAAAATTTTTCCCAAGGGAGGGTCGACGGGCCGTGGGAAAATTTTGGAAAATTTTATACACGGGGATGAAAAACAAACTTTGCACTCAGTACACCCACGGAGTACGCAAGTCCACAAGAGACACGTAGTGACTCCCAAGTCGGTGTGAGGGGAGAGTGGGTGGCAGGAGACATTTTGAAAAATCTTCCCACGCGCAGGAAAAGCCAACTTTGTGCCGCGCTTCGCATGTCCGCAAGGGACACGTGGCGTCCTAAGCCAATGTGGGGAAGGCGGGGTGACAGGAGAAAATTAATTTAACGCATTGAAGGGTTAAGAGGGTAGAATTCACCTGCGCCACCAGGTACCTCGCGATGCCGGTGGCGGCTCCCGATTGGCTATGGGCAGCAGGAAAATTTAGAAAATTTTCTCAAAATTTTTGAAACCTAAAAAGGCGAAAGGGACCCGCTCCTCGTCGATGCCTTGTGATGCCACGTGGAATCACACGATTGGTTGCGGCGGCGGGGAAAATTTGGAAAATTTTCCGGAAGCGCTAAGTTAATAAAGGGATCCGCACCTCCGTTGACACTTGTGGTGCTACGTGGCACCCACCTTTGATTGGCTACGGGCGGTGGGAAAATTTGGAAAATTTTCCCAAAATTTTCAAGCTCTAAGGGAAAAAAATTTGGACCCGTGGGCTCGCCAAGGAAATTTTTACAAATTTTTTTTTACGCCAGTGAAGAAAAACTTCAGAAGGCCATAACTTTTGATAAAGAGATCTGGTTTTGGGAAAACGAGGACTTTCTGGAAAGCTCTCGACATCCTCTTTGCATAGGATTCATTAATTTTTAATTTTGATAGAGTTTAAGGGGTAAATTTCATGAAAATGATCTGCAGGCTTTTACAGTGTAAACTGGTAAATTTTAACTTGTGAGAATCATTCATTTTGATCTTCTTCCTCTCTCAACATGTCAAATGGACATGGAGAATTATTCTTAGGTGGATTTAAGAAAGATTTCAAGATTCAATTTGCCTGATTGATTTACAGTTTGAACATTTACATTTCTTGGCAGCAAAACAACTGTAACATGGTTTGAGCCTGATTTTGCTAAGTTTTCTTAGAAATTCCTTAAGTGTTTTTATCTTGGTTTGGGATCATTTTGGCCTCCTTAATTCCAATTGATTTATTCCATTTGCCTCTTATCTATTTACAGGGTTATTTGAACATTTGATAAAGGAGTTTTTACAAAGTATATAGTGAATTGAAAGAAGTGTATACATTTATAGAACATAAATTAACTATCTCTTTTGCCATGAAATAAAACATTAAATTCATTTTGTCTTTGGTTAAGTAAATAGTTTTATTTCTTTCAATCAAATATTAAAACAAGAATGCAGTTTCTATTCTTTCCAAAATCATATATTATAAACAAGACAGACTAAAACATTTTCTCCTCACGTGTTTCACTTTTACACTTTCCAACAAGCAATTTCTTAGTGCATGATAAATACTGATTTCCAATGGAAATAATATCAATTGAACAAGGAAAACACTTCCATTAATTCAAATGAAACTCTTACAACCTCCTTTCCTTTGATTTCAAAATTCAACATATAAAATACGTATCATTCTTTCCAAAACAGAATACAGAGTGTAACTCCTTTACATTTCAAATCTCAACTTTCATTGTCAATACCAAGTACATTTCCATTACAATGAATATATAGATCATCCACTTTAAAGTGGTAAAGGGCTACAATAAGATTTCATTTCACAAGGGACTGTCAAACTTTATTTTTTCCTTGCTCTAGAAACAAGAACATGGGTATTTCTCATTCTTCTAATTGATCACAACAAGAGTAGGGGAAAGGAAATTCTCTCCACCTAACCAAGACATCCAATGAAGAGGAGAAGTCATCCTTCTTCATTGGCCCCTGAGCCCCAACCACAATGCAATAAAGGATGTGATCCAATTCATGGCAACAACAAGCTTCCACAAACACACAAGCAACATTTTCATAATAAAATATAGTCTAAAACAAAATGCAGTTTACAACTACATTATAACATGAAAAACATTCTTTGGGGCTTCATCCAACAAGCCAAAGAAGTAAGAAACTATGGGGATGTTGCTTATGCCTCCCAAAGGGGAAATGGGTATCACCACCAATGTATATATATATATATATATATATATATATATATATATATACATATATATCATTTCAAATCCTTCGACACGCCCTTATGCCTCCCCAAGTACCCCTTATTCCTCACATTTCTTTATACCTCCCTCCACCCTTATACCTCCCTAAAACACAACCTGTACCTCCCAAAAATTAAACCCCATAGTATTCTCCTACACCATTCCTAGGCCATCTACCCAACAACCCACAAACAAGCCAAAACATTCATACATTAACATTTACATTCATACAAGAAGAGCATTTCAAGAGTCAAGCTCCTACCTCTCCATGATGGAGTTGTCCCAAGTTCCAAAACAACAAGCTTTATCCCAATGCAAGCAATCCAAATCAACCAAGCACAAGGATGAAACAATCTTCCAAAACTTCTTCAAGCAAGAGCTCCCAAAATAGTAAGAAATTCACCCAAGAATAAAGTCTCCAAAATGAAGCAACATTCTCAGGAAATATAGATAGCAAAATAATTCCTTATAAATGTTGAACTAGGATAGTATAGAATAAAATCATTCGCATTAAAACCATAAGATGTTATTTCATAGACACAAAGTTCTAGAGATGACATCCACAAGAATACAAAGCTTCTTAATGCAAAATAGATTAATGATTCAATAATTTTCAATAGATAAGAAGGAATGAATGAGCACAGATAGAAATAAAAGGAAATCTTCTTGTATTGATAGCTTTTGACTCTTTTACACTTTCAAAAATAATCAGAGTTCCAACCCCTTAGAATGGCATGGAGAGCTCATTATATAGCTTACAAATTGGTTACATTTGGTAACCATTTCTTTTAACTAAAAGATTAATTAAGGAAATGCATAATACAATATCCTTAATTAATTACAAGGATCTCAACACTAAAAATAGAAGAAGAGAAAGAGGAGCTAGAAGAAGAGACATCCGATTATGGCTGAGGAGGGCCCACTGATTTGAGGATCCGATATCTGAATTTCTTCAATGCTTCTGCTATTTCCATGCCTCTTGGAATTGTGGTGTTGGTAGTGGCATGAGTCCAAGTGCCTAGACATTTCTCCATATCTTTATCGAATTTGGTATGCTCAGGTATTCTTTATTGGCCTCGGCAATGGCAGATTGAAGAGAGAAAATGTCCTTTATCTTCTCTTTGGTAATTGACTCCTCTTGAACAAGTCATCCTTGACAAATGTTCTGAACTGAGCTTTGATTTCTTGAAGAGAGAAGGGAATGCCTGAAATTTCATCTTGAAGTTGGCAGTGGATATCTTTAAAGGCAGATGAAACACAAGTTTTAAAAGACTCTCCTTTCTACCATACGTTCTTTAATTCTCCCAGTGCTTCTTCCAGAACCTTCATCTTCCACTCGACACTGAAAATCCATGCCTTTGACAAGTTATTCTTGGCATCATCAAATACATTGTTGACCAACAGGATCTTCTCATCAGTTTGGCCCATTAGGTGAAGATCTATAATACAACTACTCTAGAGCTTCAACTCTTTATCCATAGCTTTGATTGAGGAAGTGAGTCTCTGTTGTAGATTAATCACCTTCTCGTTGGTCTTGAAGGCTTCCTCAATGAAATTCAAGCCTGCTATAATCATGCCATCCACCATGGCCTCAACAAGCCTTCCCATAAGTAGAATACTTATGTATGTCTTTGATGCTCTGAACTTCATCCTGGCTGAGAATCATGGGGGTGGAAGAGAGTAGCAGGGGCAGGATCCAAAACCTTATCTTTGGCCAACAATGACTTGATAAAGTTGGAAAGAACTTGGTTCTATTCTTCCAACTATTCTATGGTCTGCTTTCCCTTCTCCACTCATTCAATAACCTTTGTTACTATTTCTTGAAGGTTATGAACCTCACTCTCAGGAGTGGATTCTCCCATTGGGATTCTAGAAAGCTCTAAATCAGAGACCAAAAGATCCTACTCTGCCTTATCAACCTTGGGCTTTGCAACCTCTAGGAACTGCTGGCCCTGAGCATCAGTTACTAACCTTGAAGTGGTCTTGGCTCTCTCTTTTTTGGGGGGGGGGTAGTACTCAACAGAGCTGCCAACATCAAAATTTGGCCCTGTTAGATGAGAAGAAGATTTTCTCTTCTTGCTATCAACCAAGGGCTGCACCCAGGAAAAGGTAGAAGAAGAAGAGGAAGGAACAAGAGGCCCAAGAGCAAGTGAACTCATGGCACTCAAAGTATTAACCATTGTTGCCTCCAGTAGAAGAGAAGTACTTGGAGACCTCAAGAACTTCCTTTGCTAGAGGAGTCTGCTATACTAGGAGGTTCAGTACTTGGAACCTCTTTTTCTTCTTCAACAGTGATTTTAGGAGCTCTGCAGGATCTGGCACTTCACCATCATCACTTTCACTAAGAAAAATAATGTTCTCTAGCCCTGAAGGAAATTTTGACCACTCGGAAGAGATTCTTCATCAATTGGTTCTTGCTTAACCTCTTTAATCTTCTTTTGATACACTTGAGTGGAAGAAGGAGTAGATGATTCAGGATCTTTTATTGAAGAAGAAGGAGGGGTTTTCTTAGGTACCTCGGTACTGGTTGTATGTGCTTCCTTCCCTGGTGTGGAAGTATCTCTGGAAGAAGATCTACCCGATTCTTCTTGAGCTCACAAACTTTCCTGTCGAACCAAACCTTAGTTCTTACAAGAACAGGGGAAATAATCTCAACCAAATCATCTTTTCTTTCTTGTACCAATCCAGGTTTTCTAAAGGAGTGTGTTTGATTGATCTTTCATATTCAAAGGACTATAAGTCCTCATCATCATCCTTAAGCCCTTCAGAACTTGGTAGAGATTGAGATCTGTAATTTTTTGTAGAGAGAGTCTGCCATAGTGCCTCCTTCTGGCTTCAAAATCATCAGCACAATCAGCCCAGTAATCCTCAGTGTCTGGCTTATGATGATAAATTATCTGAGGTTTTGATCAATAAACTTCTTAGATCAAAACAAGTCTGGGTTTGAAGAAATGGATAGTGAGAGGAGCAATAGCCCTTTCTATGTTTTGGGCATCCAGAGTTGTTTTGCATGTATAATTTCCCAAGGAGATAGGGAAATGAAGACCAGTGATCTTCTTGTCTCTGTAGGTTCTATGTAGTTTATCAAGTTATCTGCATACTTCAACCAGAGCCATTTTATCATTGTAAAACATGGGGAGCTTGAGGGGTGTATTTTCATAGCCAACCAACCTGATGTATGAGAACCTTCTGAATTGGATGAAGAAAGCCCCATACTTATCTATCAGAGTCATAGCTTCATCGAAAAAATCTCCTAGTAGTGTCACCCTCCAAGAGTCTTACAATATACATGGTGAAAGCATCATTGACCCTTTTGAAATTGTGATTGCTAGCTTCAAGGGTAAACTAAGGGTAGTATGTGTAGATAGGTTCATCCTTCTTGCCTTCCATGTAGGTGAAACCAAACCACTCTCGGGACGTAGCTAGGGTATACATGAGATAAGAAGTCATATAAAACTTCTTAGTCTGTTGAACACTTGACAATTGCTCAGTCAAATTCATACAAACAATTTCGGCCCAGTTTATGTTCTGCTTGCCCTCATGAGATGATGTTTATAAAGGGGCACATCCAGAAATGAAATTCATTGGTGGAGGGAAATCCCATGATACGGGTGAGAAAAATGATAAAATCAGATAACTCCTCATTGAAATCAACCCTGAATAATGCTTTGGAGAGTCGGGATGCTCCCTTCTTAGGGTTCTTTAACCATGATTTTTCTATTCGTGCCTTGTATTTTTCACTGTCTTGGTCAAACAGGGTTTGAGCTTGAGCACGAGTGAGAACGATGGAGTCTTCAATCTCTGGAATGCGTAGGGTAGCAACAATGGTGGCAACATCTAGTTTAGCAATTAATTCCCCATGCACATTAGTAAGTTCCTTGGTATCTGAGTTAAAATGGGCTCCGCAGGAAAGCACGGTGTCGGCACACTACACAGAGATGGGAAAACCAGCCGCGTATGCAATTCCACTATCACTAATCATTTGGGCCATGGGAGCAGGGTTGGCGCATGTTAGTCTGCCCCAAAATCTCCAAAATCTAAGTGTCGAACCTCACTATCCCCAATATCAGGTACAGAGGTCTCGAGAGGTGACAGATGCTCTTGCCCTTGAAACTTGATCTTCATTTTTGCAATGCACAGAGGAATGACCTTCCAAGATCAAATTCATGATGAAAATGCAAAGGGATACAGGGAAATGAACAAATGACTTCAATTGCAAGGATTTGGGCAAGAAAAAAGTAGAGCAATGTAACAAATGCATAGGTAGTAGTCCCTTTAAATAGTCATTTTAGGAGAGAGAAGGTCATTAATGAGCATTAAATACACCTTGCACCGACTCAAAAAGATGAGATGTGGGAAAAGTAGAAAAAACTGGCCGGACGGTCCTTGGGACATTAGGGACATGAAGATGATCCGATCCGGCCGACATGGGTGATGATGTGGGAATGCGGGCCAAATGAGCATGGGTGGTCCAGGGACTCAAGATGTGAGAGATGTGAGGGACGTGAAGACGTGATTCGGCCGATGCGAGTGATGCGGGGAATCGGTGAATAGAAAGCCTGAATGCATTTGGGATAGATGAGACAAAAAAGTACGTGAAGAACCCGATGCGGGTGATGTGGGTGATCGGGAAAAGGAAGTCTAGGTGAACTTGGGACAAATGGGCCAAAAGTTTCCATGATAAAGCCAAAAGACAAGGATTTGTGGGGAAATTGGTCGATCGGTGAACAAAGGCCTAGAGGTACTTGGGACATGAGGGACAAAAATGTCGACAGACCCACAAATCACCAAAATGACTCCAATAAATGTGAATTTTCACCATCTCTTCAAGTTTTCACTTCACTAGAACATTACTAAAGGGTGCCAACTCAAAATTTTCAAAATTCTAACTTTCAAAAGAGGGGAAATTTTGAGAGGACAATTGGCTCTTTCTGGGGATGACTTGACTAGATCAGAAGAATGAGGCAAGACAAGAACTCAAGAAAAACTTGGGGAAGAGGACCAGTGCCTTATCCATTGGGAAAATAGAGTCAAGGGAAAACCAATACAGAAGGCAACACAAAAACAAGGAAAAACAAACAACAAACAAAAAACAGGGAAAAGCAAAAACACACTATACACAATATACAAAGGACCTCCTATTCACCTAGGACTTGAACAATTTCAGGTACTACCCACTATAAGGAAGTGGGAGAGAGGATCCATCCATGTAATCAAGGTAGAAAGAATTTTCACCAAGCAAAGTGCCTGATTCTGAAAGGACCAAGCCAAAGAGAATCAAACTTACCATGGCTTCCTCGAGGTTCATGTCTTTTATCCCATAGCAAAACAATGTCTCCAACTTTGAAATCTCTGGATCTGGTTTTCTTGTCAAATAAAGATTTCACCTTCTATTGATGGGTAGATATTCTATCAAAAACCTAGCTTGTCTTCATAGCTTATGGAGATACATGATCCTTTATCCAAAGAATCACTGAAACTAGTGTCCTCAATAGCCTTCATCAAATACAAAGTTGGTAGTTCCACTATCATTGGTAGTTGGGCTTCCACACCATACACCACTTGAAAAGGAGACATCCCAATTGCTCTTTTGGGTGTAATCCTATCTACCCAGAGAGCATCATAGAGCTTCTTGTGCCAGTTTCTCTGAGATTCATTAACAAGTTTTCTTACAATGGTCACCAAGATTTTTGTTTGTTGATTATGCTTGGCCATTCCCTTGAGGATAGTAATATGAAGAATGAGCAAGGGAAATCCCATATCCATAGCAGAAATCCATCATCTTAGCAGAAGAAAAATTTGAAGCATTATCAGTCACGATCTTGTTTGGTACTCCAAACCTTATCAAGATGTTCTCTTTGATGAAATTACATACTACCTCTGAAGTGGTACTTTTAACTGGGATAGCTTCTACCCACTTAGTGAAATAAATATGTAGTCAATCAACACATGAGTATGTCCTACACTTGAAGATGGGTTGAGTGTTCCAATGAAATCCAAACCCCACTGTTGAAAGGGTTCTTCAATCACAACTGGTTTAAGTGGAAAAGCAGCCAACTTTGGTCTTCCCACAAAAGTTTGACAAGCTTCACATTTATCAACCCACCTTGATGCATCCTTAAACAAAGTAGGCCAATAGTACCCTACATGAAGAATTTTGTGGGCAGTAATGGTAGATGAGAAATGACCCCCATAGGCTTGTCATGGAAGGCTGAGAAAAGCTTCTTTTGTTTCTCTTTGTCAACACATTTCAAAAATCTTCCATCCACTCCTCGTTTGAACAAAGCATTCTCCCATAACACGTACTATGTTGATCTTAGCTTGATAGCCCTCTTCTCCTTGGTAGTTAAGTGAGATGGACATTCACCATAGGTGAGGAAGTGAGAAATGTCAGTGTACCATTCATCCGTTGAGATGAGAAATAGAACAATAGGAACATCAACCTCATCCTTAGGCAATTCATGACCAGCTCCTTCAGCAATGAGTTCACAGGCCTTTACCCCGAACTAGTTTAGTTGGTCTGATGTCAATATCATATTCCTAAACCTTTGCTACCCAGTTTCCTCTCTTAGTTCCAAATTCTTGTTGTGTAAGAATAGACTTGATGGTTGTATCGAGGCACAAGCACCACAGAGTGAGAGTTAAGGATGTAGAATCAAAACTGCTTAACAACTTTAACCACTGCAAAAGCATGTTTCTCCATCATAGTGTACTTCAACTCATGATTTTTAAGAATATAACTCATGAATGCAATTGGGAGCTCATGACCTTTAGAATCTTTCTAGGTCAACACAGTGGCCAAGGTACTTTCTGTGGCATAGCAATAGATAATAAAATCTTGCTTTGAAATCTGGACATGCTAAGATAGGAGTCTTAGCAATAGCTTTTTAATGACTTCAAATGCCTCTTTCCCCTCGGGGACCAACCAAACATCTATTTTCCTTTCATCATCTGGGAAATATTCAAAGTTAGCTCTCTACAAAATCAGGGATGAATCTTCTCAGGAAGTTGATCTTACCAAAGAAAGAATGCACTCCCTTTTTACTTGTAGGAAGAGGAATCTTGAATAGCTTGAACTCATTCAGGATCAATCTTGATTCCTTCTTTGGAGACAACATGTCCCAACAACTTGCCTTCCGTGACACAAAAGATAGATTTCTTGGGGTTCAGGGAAACTCCATGTTCTCTACATTTCAAGAGAACTATTTCTAGATGTTGAAAGTGATCTGCTCTAGTTTTGGAAAATACAGTTAGGTCATCTAGATACACAACAATACATTTTCCTTTCAGACTTCCAAAATCCAAATCCATAGCTCTCGAAAGGTGGCACCGGCATTAATGAGACCAAAGGGCATCCTCTTGTAAGAAAAAGTACCCCAAGGAGTGGTAAAGGTAGTCTTGTGTTGATCTGCAGTGTTGACTTCTACTTGGTTATATCCTGAGAAACCATCAAGCATGGACAACATCTCAGCTCCTGTAACAACTTGCAACACCTGGTCCATCATGGGTAGGGGTAGTTGTCCTTCAAAGAGAAGCTTGATTCAGATTCTGAAATCAACATCAGATCCGAATCTCACCATTTTTCTTCCTAATAGGCACAATATTAGCAATCCATGTTGAATGATGGATGGGGAAGATAATTTTGGCCTTCAACAACTTTTGTATCTCTTGAAAAATGGTGTCAGCAATCTTTGGATTGTACTTGCCTTTGCTTTTGTTTGAAAGGTTTAATCCCAGGTTTGAGAGGAATGAAATGTTGCATTTCTTTTGGTTGAAAAGCTTTCAGATCATCATAAGAATAAGCAAGGACATCAACGTACTTCTTCAAAAGATTTACTACCTTCTTCTTTTCCTCTTGTGTGCAACATTTCCCAACGTTCACCATTTTGGGGTCATCAGAGAGCTCCCAATGTTAACCTTTTCATATTCAGTAGATTGTTGGGCTCCTTTAGAAGCTTTAGACTTAACATACCTATCATGTTTATCAAAAAATTCCTCCAGACTCACCAGCCCTTTAGGAATCTTGTTACCTTTTAGTTTGATGCACCCATCTTGATCCATCTCCTCTTTGACACCTTCCTCATTGGAAGATACACTCTCTCGAGGAAAATTGTCACTTCCTTCAAAATACAATTGTTCAAAGTTATCCCTGAGCTCCAGGAAAGAGAGAAAATGTTGGTCATCATTGAAAACTTTCCAGTTGCTTGCATTATCGGTACACTTGGTCTATGGATCATTTCAATGGTGAATTTATCCTGAGAGAAATCAGGATGAGGTATAAGCAAAGACCCTAAAATGGCTAGGGAATCAGCCCTAGTGTTCTTTTCCCTAGGCACTGCTTCGATGGAGAAGGCATCGAGAAATTCAATAGAATCCCAAACCATATTCCTATAATGCTTCAATCTTCTATTCTTTACTTGAAAAAGGTCTCTGACTTGTTTAACAACTAGTTCCACATCTCCACGAGCCAGAAGATTCTTCACACCTTTCTCTCTTTTGCCATGTTAAGTCCAAGGATGAGAGCTTCATATTTTGTTGTATTATTGGTATTCTCAAACTATAGTTTGAATGAGAAAGGATGAATCTTTCCTTCCGGAGATATCAATACCACACCAGCCCCTAGAACCAGTTGAGGAGCAACTTCCATCAAATTCCAAATTCCAAATGCCATTAGGATCATGAAGTACTTCTTTGGGATGTTTGTTTCATCCTGAGACATAATCATATAGTTTCCATGCCCAATATCTTCATAAAGTATTTGTGCTTTGGGATCATCTATCTTTTGCACAATATACTCAGATTGCTTCTCAGGAAACAACTTCTTCATCTTCCCATTGACTGGTATAAGGGCATGTGACCAATCCATTTGAATTTCTCCTCCCACATCCTTACAAAAGTTCCTACTCAACAACATGCCATATGAAGGAGGGATATCAGCTACTAAAATAGTAGCTAAAACCTTTTTTTTCGAGTAAGGAAACAAAAGCTACCTGTGCATCTTTAATTCTTCCAACCAAGGGCACCTCCCTACTCTCCATAGAATAACAAGAACCAATAGTGTGTGTGAGGGTAAGACCCAAAGCATGAGCCACTTTGGTAGGCATTACATTTCGAAGCTCTGAGTCTATGACACAGTTGCTAAGTCTATGGCCTGCTATAAGGAGGGTCACATAAAATGGTTTGATTTTCTCATTAGGTGAGGTGCTGCAAGCCACAAGGTTTGGTTGGGGTGTGGAAGATGGAGTAGGAAAAATACCTTTAGAAGTATTAGATGAAGTTTTGGAATGGGAATTGACAAAGTGGACCATTTTGGCAAAGGATTTTGGATGGGTTTGATAATACTCAGCCTCTGAAATTTGGATTTTTGTCTTCTTAAGATGGTCGATGATATCAAAAGATCTAGAGGTGGATGGGGAATCATCACTAGGAATCTTAGGCTTATCAGGTTTTGAGGTTGGAGAAAAAGAAGTTTTAGAAGTAGGAGTAGAAGAAGAAGAATTAGTAGAACTGACCTTTTTTGCGATGGATAGTGGGAACAGGAGATCCTCTTCTTGCCACCACTGGTATAGTTGTGGGATATTCTTTGGATTTTTAGTAGGCTGCATCACTTTCTCTTTCTTATTGGTCTGCTCTCGGGTCATAACAATGTATGACTCACTATTCATCTCTGCCACTACTTCATCATAATCATCCTCTTCATCAATGCCCTCAGTAGTAAGGAAATTAACTTGAGATCCATCAAGTTCTTCTATCTCCTCCTCAACCTCTTCTCCAGATTCTTCAAATTCTTCATTAACCTCTTCATCAGGTTCTTCAACCTCACAAGTTGCATTGATAGGGGCCTTGATGGGTGGCCCCTCGATTTCCAACCTTGTCTGAGAAGAAGGAAAATGGTTCCTAGGTTGAAAATTCCTTCTTGGAACGTCTTGATAAGGAGCATGTTGAGCCAATTGTTTCTTGATGGCAATGAGGTCATTGGAAAGATTTTGTACTAAAGGATCTGCATTAGCTCTAGAATTTGAGGGAGAGGAAGAAGAAGCTTTAGATTTGGAAGAATCTCTTTTCAACTTTCCAGACATGATCAAGTCATCTTCAACACTAATGGCTAATCTTTGGTCCTCATCCAATGTTGCAAGGTTGGCTCTCCTCAATGCATAGCTTACTTTAGGAAATTGAGCATTTAAGAAAAAACATTTTTGAATTTGATCCATGGGTCGGGTGTCTTGTGGGATCTTGTTAATAAGCTTATTGAACTTAGCCACAAATTCTCTCATGGGCTCTTGTGGTTCTTTCTTGATTTGAGAAATCTGGGCTAGCAAAGCATGCACATCTTATAGGTTTGAAATGGTTCTCAAATCTTGTTCTCATCATGGTCCAATTGGTAATGGCCCCAAGTAGGAAGATGATAGAACCAATCTACCACATTATCTTGCAAAGTCTCTACAAAAAGCCTCACCGAGACATCTTCATGCTCAACTCGAGGACTCCACATGCAACTATGAAGGCTGCAATATGTTCATCAAGGATGCACCTTGCCATCACCTCTGAACTTGGGGAAGTTCTTCCTGTTACCCCTGGGTAACTCATGCAAAGGTTGAGGGAGGGAAAGAGGCCCAACACATGGTGGCCCCAAGGTAATGGAACTACCATCCTTGGAAAAACTACTTGAAGAGGAACTGAAACACCAACAAGAATCAAAGCATGAAGATTAGGGCTGAGTTTCTCTTGAGGGATACCACTCCCAAGGGTTCTGTCTTCAACCAGGGGTGTGCTTGTAGAATGAGCTCTTCTATTTCTCCCTGTTGAAGGAAGAGGAAAGCCTTGCTGCTCCAAGAGGTGAAACTGAGAGTCTTCAATTCCAAGAGCCCCTTCTACCATGGGTAAACCTTAGAGTCACAGATCAAAAATGATCAAGAAATTGTTCTTTAAAAACTAGAATTCATTAAAATGAATCCCCAGTAGAGTCACCAAAAAATATTGGTTGTCAAATTAGGACTTTAATGAAAGCAATAGTCAGGGGATGAAAGTCCCTCCTCTTTAATGGGAGAGGTTCCCTTATTGAAAAAAAAAACTATTCACAAATGTACAATGTTTAATTTCAAAGAGGAACTCTGATATCATGAAAGTGTTTTAAATGATAGATTATCAATACAAAAGGACAGAAGAACTAAGGAATGGGAAAAGGTAGAATAGCATTCTCAGGAAATATAGATAGCAAAATAATTCCTTATAAATGTTGAACTAGGATAGTATAGAACATAATCATTCGCATTAAAACCATAAGATGTTATTTCATAGACACAAAGTTCCAGAGATGACATCCACAAGAATACAAAGCTTCTTAATGCAAAATAGATTAATGATTCAATAATTTTCAATAGATAAGAAGGAATGAATGAGCATAGATAGAAACAGAAAGGGAAATCTTCTTGTATTGATAGCTTTTGACTCTTTTACACTTTAAAAAATAATCAGAGTTCCACCCCTTAGAATGGCATGGAGAGCTCATTATATAGCTTACAAATTGGTTACATTTGGTAACCATTTCTTTTAACTAAAAGATTAATTAAGGAAATGCACAATACAATATCCTTAATTAATTTACAAGGAGCTCAACACTAAAAATAGAAGAAGAGAAAGAGGAGCTAGAAGAAGAGACATCCGATTATGGCTGAGGAGGGCCCACCGATTTGAGGATCCGATACTGAAATTTTTCAATGCTTTTGCTATTTCCATGCCTCTTGGAATTGTGGTGTTGGTAGTGGCATGAGTCCAAGTGCCTAGACATTTCTCCATATCTTTATCGAATTTGGTATGCTCCAGGTATTCTTTATTGGCCTTGATAATGGTAGATTGAAGAGAGAAAATGTCCTTTATCTTCTCTTTGGTAATTGACTCCTCTCTTAAACAAGTCATCCTTGAAAAATGTTCTGAAATGAGCTTTGATTTCTTGAAGAGAGAAGGGAATGCCTGAAATTTCATCTTGAAGTTGGTAGTGGATATCTTTAAAGGAAGATGAAACACAAGTTTTAAAAGACTCTCCTTTTTGCCATACGTTCTTTAATTCTCCCAAGTGCTTCTTCCAGAACCTTCATCTTCCACTCAACACTGAAAATCCATGCCTTTGACAAGTTATTCTTGGCATCATCAAAAACATTGTTGACCACAGGATCTTCTCATCAGTTTGGCCCATTAGGTGAAGATCTGTAATACAACTACTCCAGAGCTTTAGCTCTTTATCCATAGCTTTGATTGAGGAAGTGAGTCTCTTGATTGTAGATTAATCACCTTCTCATTGGTCTTGAAGGCTTCCTCAATGAAATTCAAACTGCTATAATCATGCCATCCACCATGGCCTCAACAGCCTTCCCATAAGTAGAATACTTATGTATGTCTTTGATGCTCTGAACTTCATCCTGGATGAGAATCATGGGGGGTGGAAGAGCAGCAGTGGGGTAGGATCCAAAACCTTATCTTTGGCCAACAATGACTTGATAAAGTTGGAAAGAACTTGGTTCTATTCTTCCAACTATTCTATGGTCTACTTGCCCTTCTCCACTCATTCAATAACCTTTGTTATTATTTCCTGAAGGTTATGAACCTCACTTCTCAGGAGTGGATTCTCCCATTGGGATTCTAGAAAGCTCTAAATCAGAGACCAAAAGATCTGCTCTGCCTTATCAACCTTGGGCTTTGCAACCTCCAAGAACTACTGGCCATGAGCATCAATTACTAACCTTGAAGTGGTCTTGGCTCTCTTTCTTTGGGGGGAGGGGCAGTACTCAACAGAGCTGCTACCACAACATCAAAATTTGGCCCTGTTAGATGAGAAGAATATTTTCTCTTCTTGCTATCAACCAAGGGCTGCACCCAGGAAAAGGTAGAAGAAGAAGAGGAAGGAACAAGAGGCCCAAGAGCAAGTGAACTCATGGCACTCAAAGTATTAACCACTGTTGCCTCAGTAGAGAAGTACTTGAGACCTCAGGAACTTCCTTTGCAGAGGAGTCTTATACTAGGAGGTTCAGTACTTGGCACCTCTTTTCCTTCTTCAACAGTGATTTCAGGAGCTCCTGTAGGATCTGGCACTTCACCATCATCACTTTCACTAAGAAAATAATGTTCTCTAGCCCTGAAGGCAATTATGAACCGCTCTAGAAGAGATTCTTCATCAATTGGTTCTTTCTTAACCTCTTTAATCTTCTTTTGATACACTTGAGAGGAAGAAGAAGGAGTAGATGATTCAGGATCTTTTATTGAAGAAGAAGGAGGGGTTTGCTTAGGTACCTAGTCTATGGTTGTATGTGCTTCCTTCCTTCCCTGGTGTGGAAGTATCTCTGGAAGAAGATCTACCCTGATTCTTCTTGAGCTCATGAACTTTCCTGTCGAACCAAACCTTAGTTCTTACAAGAACAGGGGAAATAATCTCAACCAAATCATCTCTTTCTTTCTTGTACCAATCAAGTTTTCTAAAGGAGTGTGTTTGATTGATATTTCATATTCAAAGGACTGTAAGTCCTCATCATCATCCTTAAGCCCTTTAGGAACTTGGTAGAGATTGAGATCTGTAATTTGTTGCAGAGAGAGTCTGCCATAGTGCCTCCTTCTGGCTTCAAAATCATCAACACAATCAGCCCAAGTAATCCTCTTATGTCGGCTTATGATGATAAATTATCTGAGGTTCTGATCAATAAACTTCTTCAGATCAAAACAAGTCTTAGGTCTGAAGAAATGGACAGTGAGAGGAGAAATAGCCCTTTCTATGTTTTGGGCATCTAGAGTTGTTTTGCATGTATAATTTCCCAAGGAGATAGGGAAATGAAGACCAGTGATCTTCTTGTCTCTACAGGTTCTGTGTAGTTTATCAAGCTATCTGCATACTTCAACTAGAGCCATTTTATCATTGCAAAACATGGGGAGCTTGAGGGGTGTATTTTCATAGCTAGCCAACCTGATGTATGAGAACCTTTTGAATTGGATGAAGAAAGCCCCATACTTATCTATCAGAGTCATAGCTTCATCAAAAATCTCCTAGTAGTGTCACCCTCCAAGAGTCTTACAATATACATGGTGAAAGCATCATTGACCCTTCTGAAATTGTGATTGCTAGCTTCAAGGGTAAACTGAGGGCAGTATGTGTAGATAGGTTCATCCTTCTTGCCTTCCATGTAGGTGAAACCAAACCACTCCCGGGATGTAGCTAGGGTATACATGAGATAAGAAGTCATATAAAACTTCTTAGTCTGTTGAACACTTGACAATTGCTCAGTCAAATTCATACAAACAATTTTGGCCCAGTTTATGTTCTGCTTGCCCTCGCAGATGATGTTTATAAAGGGGCACATCCAGAAATGAAATTCATTGGTGGAGGGAAATCCCATGATACGGGTGAGAAAAATGATAAAATCAGATAGCTCCTCATTGAAATCAACCCTGAATAATGCTTTGGAGAGTCGGGACGCTCCCTTCTTAGGGTTCTTTAACCATGATTTTTCTATTCGTGCCTTGTATTTTTCATTGTCTTGGTCAAACAGGGTCTGAGCTTGAGCACGAGTGAGAATGATGGAGTCTTCAAGTCTGGAATGCGTAGGGCAAGCAAAGTAATGGTGGTGGCAACATCTAGTTTAGCAATTAATTCCCCATGCACATTAGTAAGTTCCTTGGTATCTGAGTTAAAATGGGCTCACAGGAAAGCATGGTGTCGACACACTGCACAGAGATGGGAAAACCAGCCGCGTATGCAATTCCACTATCACTAATCATTTGGGCCATGGGAGTAGGGTTGGCGCATGTTAGTCACCCCAAAAATCTCCAAAATCTAAGTGTCGAACCTCACTATCCCCAATATCAGGTACAAGAGGTCTCGAGAGGTGACAGATGCTCCTGCCCTTGAAACTTGATCTTCATTTTTGCAACACATAGAGGAATGACCTTCCAAGATCAAATTCATGATGAAAATGCAAAGGGATATAGGGAAATGAACAAATGACTTCAATTACAAGGATTTGGGCAAGAAAAAGTAGGCAAGCAATGTAACAAATGCATAGGTAGTAGTCCCTTTAAATAGCCATTTTAGGAGAGAGAAGGTCATTAATGAGCATTAAATACACCTTGCACCGACTCAAAAAGATGAGATGTGGGAAAAGTGGAAAAAACTGGCCCGGACGGTCCTTGGGACATTAGGGACACATGAAGACATGATCCGGCCGATGCGGGTGATGCGGGAATGCGGGCCAAATGAGCATGGGTGGTCAGGGACTTAGAGATGTGAGAGGGACATGAGGGATGTGAAGACGTGATTCGGCCGATGTGAGTGATGTGGGGAATCGAATGAATAGAAAGCCCGAAATGCATTTGGGATAGATGAGACAAAAGTACGTGAAGAACCCGATGCGGGTGATGTGGGTGATCGGGGAAAAGGAAGTCGGGTGAACTTGGGACAAATGGGCCAAAAAGTTTCGATAAAGCCGAAAGACAAGGATTTGTGGGGAAATCGGCCGATCGGTGAACAGAAGGCCCAGAGGTACTTGGGACATGAGGGACAAAAATGTCCGACAGACCCGCAAATCACCAAAATGACTCCAATAAATGTGAATTTTCACCATCTCTTCAAGTTTTCACTTCACTAGAACATTACTAAAGGGAATCTCAACCCCCAATCATAGGTATGGTTGGTAAATAAATTGAAGAGGTATGGGACAAGTTTAAATTGTCCCATAAGCCCCAAAATCAACTTCCAAGGACAATTTCGAATTTTTAAGAAGGTGGAGTGTTTCACACTCAAAAGTTAACTTACACATCACCTACAAATATCTTACAACACTTTAATTCAAGGCCAACAACTCTATTAATTACCTTCTTATGACATATTTGATTTATTTATTTTAACAATATGATTATGTTAATATTTACACATCGTTTAATAGTTAATGAAGGGGTAAAAACACAAAAAAATAAACACATGCAAACATAAAAAAGGGGCCAAAATAAAAGAAAATACATAAAACCCCATGGTCACAATTAAAGGTGATCCCCCCCATGGGAATCCCTAACACACACAAACACACACAAACAATTACTAGTTGCCATGGTGGCCTTGTTGAATTCATCTAGAATTCTAATGTGGTTGGTATCTAAACCCCGATGTTTGTTGTAATATTTTAAACTCCATGAAATACAAATACCTTCTTCGGCCTTGTGGCCATATAAGAACATCCAAAATAATATAACTATAATTCCCAAAATCATCTAGATATGTTGGCTAGATTTTCGCATAGCATCAAACCTAGGCAAGTCATGAGATAAATCTCCCTCATTTAACCGGTGAGGCTCGTGTCGATTTGTCAATAAAATGTGTTTTTATCTATCGGGGTTTTACTTTAACTACTTAGTTCATGAACCATAACTAAGAAGTTCTCAGCAAGTAAGTAGCTGTTTAAGAAAGGAAAATTATAGAAGAAGGAAGTAAAGGAAACAAAGAGAAGAAATGGGAAGATGTACATCCCAATTAGTAGATAAAGCAAAGCTAATTGCATGCACATAGAAAAAACTTAATAGATTTGAACACACAGAATTATAAAGCCAAGGTAGCTCTAGATCTAGATCTAAAATAACACAAAGTTTACTTAAAAGATCTAAGATTTAAAAGCAAGAAACACAGTACACCGTGACACAAAGTTCTCCGGAAACCTGCTTCTTTGTATTCCTCTGCTACAAGTGGCTCTCAGGGGTTCAGACAAAGTCTAGAACACAAGATTGCTTTGCTTACAAATTTCGATTGATCCTTTAACCCGGAGGTTCTTCTCCTACTTATAGAATGTAGGAGGGAAAGTACAAATAGAAGACTCAAACTAAACTAAAGTATGAACAACAAGTAAAGATGACATTTGGCAATCATCCTCAACTAACTTCTTCTTAAGTGACACATGTATCACTTAACTAATAGAATGGTTCCACATGACTTCAAGTAATGGTCAGAAAACCAATGACTTAGAAGTTTTACAATTTCATTTGGGAATATAGAAAATAGAAGAAGAAAGAATAGAAGAATTCATGTCAATCATTGTAACATTTACATCTTCTTCTTGTTCGATATCTCGATGTACTTGTCGAACATATAATTCAAAGCATCCTTCGCATGCGCGGCATCGCTCCTTCTTCCTCTCGTCCCGAATTGCAGAAAGCAACCCTTCATTTAACACTTTGCCGCATGCTTCCACTTCTTCCAAACTTGGCCCAAATCTCACAATGTGCACTCATGGGCCACCACCAACCTACCGATAGAGTTCATCATGAAAGGCTTGGTAGCTTTATCAATTCTCTTTTGTACCATTAGAAGAGAACCTTCCAAGGAATCATGCACGTCATTAGAAACAATCCGCACGTATGAAGTAACACCTCTGTCCACTCTTTCCTCAGTGAAAGAAATGATACTTGTCTGGTAAATGATGTTCTACTCTCAAGCACACGCATCCTTTTCAACAAAACTCTGCAGATCTCCAAACGGAAAGATACCGCAAACTCTAAAGCTTCCTTCTTCTCGTGATCCATCCAAGACAATTTGTTCTCGCAACCAATACATCTCTCCCGGTCACTTGTTGATCTCGGCTAAAACACTCAAAGTTACTCTCTGCAATTGTATTCATTCCTTCTATGTTTTCTATCGTTGCTTTAGTTGATTTGTTGCATCGTTCATAACCTTTAGGCGGGTGGCACTTCCCAAGTTGCATGAAGCTTGACGAATAATCAGATCCTTCCATTCGTCGATAGCCTTTACTTGATTGCTTGCATCTTCCATTTCCGCATAAGATGATCACTCACCGCTTTCGAAATGGGCTGAATGGAAGGTTTAGCAACCTTGGCTATGATCCCACATAATTGAGATATTTGCTAGCCTCGCAGCTCTTATTTCTCCACCTTTTCTTTATCAAGCCTAAAGAATAAAGCGTCTATCAATGTCTGCGTGTCCTGCTTCAATCCTTCAGTGGTAGCTTGACCGAGTGGTATTTTGGTCACCGTCACATCTTCTACCATGAGCTCCTCTTCTACCTTTCCTTCGCCGGAATTGATATCTCAAGCAAACTTCTCACCGAATCTCGATGATCAACCTAGAAGTTGCTTTAGCAACTTTAGGCCTTCTGTCTCTTTTGTTCGAGATCCTAAAGTAGGCTGCAAGTCATGTTCCTCTAAGTTCATCTCTACTCTTGCTTCTGGAACCAACTGCAAAGCTAACCATTCCGAGAAATTACTTCTCGGAGAGTGAGAAGTCGCTGAGTGCACTACCATCTCCCGCTTTGCATCCTCTCCATCAGAAAGTGCCACAGTGTCATGGCTGCCATCTTCTGAAACATCCAAGGACAAAGCTCTTTCGAACTCCGTCATCTGCAGCTTCAACACCTCTTCTGAAACGGGTGATGAACGAAGTGGCTGCGGAGAGAAGATGAACGTCGCCGGATTCAATGAAGGCATGGAAGCATCCTGCTGCTGTGGTGCAATAGTTGGTGATCTTCTGGGTACTGGAGAAGTCGGAGTCAAAGCTATGGTCGTAGAAGTGATCTTCTCTTTCTCTTGAGATCTTCTGTGTACTTTCAACTTCTCGGACCTTCTGCTACTTTCTCCTTCATGCTTTCGCTTGAGGGAATCTCCTGCGTGCCGAAGTTTGCCCGTGATTTGATTCATCAATGCTTCATCAAGGCAATATCCCTTTCACAAGAACTGAGTTCAAGTATTCACCAACACAACTCCAGATCTTTCTTTAATTGTGCTACAACCTACCTCCATTGTTATCTTGCAAAGATAGCTTTATCTCCTCCCATTTGATGGTAAGTGTCAAGTACCACGTTCCCATCATCTTTAAGATCCACAGGTATCCGCGCTAGTCCAAAGTCGAACACTTGCTTTGCCGATAGCCTCGCTGAAAAATTTCTTTCTAACCTCGTACTCACTTCGCACTTCATCCAAAATCTTCTAACGAAGGCACATGTGCGTACTCCGGGAGATTGTCTTCCGGCTATTCCAAATGGATCGAAATTAAGCCGCACAGGAAGAACTTTTGCTCATACTCGGATAACATTTGTGCTTCCATCCCTCAAGCTCTCGTGAACGCGCCGATGCAACCGTAATATCCACAGTGATTGGGAAGAATCCCACAGACTTGTGCCGCTTCGACTGAAGGTCGTGTAACTCCACAAGTTGCCTGCTCAGCTCCATGGCGATCAATCTATCATTCGGATACCGGGCATCTTTATTGGTTCTCCAAAAAAACCCGTAACCCCGAGGTATGTGAAATCAGAACTGGATGAATAAAATGCTAATCTTGGACACTACTTCCCACGCTTCCTTCGCTTACCATGTGAGTCTTCAAGTCTTTGTCTAACTGCAGATGAAATCGTAGAAGAAGTCATCGTTGATAACTTTGAAGTCCTTCTCGCACATAGTACAATAAGTCGTATCGGTAGCACTCGAAAATGGGGTCCTTGGAAAGAACACCACATCTATCCAACTTGGAAAAGACACCTTGTGAAGCTGCAGCATACACCAAGTATGAAGTCATCTTGAAGCTGAAAGTACGCTTCACGTTCCGAAGTTGCTCACCGATGTTGCTGCTAATAATTTCTGACCAATTGATTATAGAATCAACCTTGTTGATTTCAATGGTCCTGATGAAAGCATACATCCATGTCCGGAAAGTGTAGGCATTCGCTTCGCCATTCAACCTGCATAGCAATTTGACGACATCATCCGCCTCCTGCACCAAATTGGATCGTGGAAGAGTTCTCGGGAACTTGGAAGGGGATCTAGGCTTCTTCATGAACCGGCTATTCATGATGCTCACACAATCAGCTCTATGCTTCTCCCACCTACTGTCAGCATCCTGAATGCTAATAGAAGTCACCACCTTTCGCACTGGAATCTTCAGACAATAATTGATGAATTCCGCATCCAAACAAATTATTGTCTTTCCCGCAACATCACGCACTGATATGGATGAAGGATGATAAGATCTAGCACACTCCATCACGAACTCTGGCAATTGGGCTATACGCTGGGAAAGTGCACTCGAATAATTCCACTACTTTTGACCGCACGAATGAGTGAAGTATTTCCACTCTGGATCTATCAATCAAATCAGAAAGAGGTTCTGGGCCTAGATCCATGTCTCCTATGTCTGCAAGTTTGGAAGCAATGCATGAATCCATCGTGCTCTCTTTTTCATCTCCTTTCGCCATGGCTTTGTCTATCTTTGTCTGAATAATTCTTTTTCTTCTAACTTGGCCGGATTTCTTCAATACTGGTGTAGATCTGGACAATTCTTCAGATTCAGAGGATATTTGCAATGTATTGGACATTGATAAAAACTCCTTTTCTTTTGTAAAGCACCTGTAATGAGTTCCTGCAATTTATTCAGACAAAAATGGCCACCGGAGCATGAATAGTGAATTTAAATTATAAAAATCTGCACTTTTCAAGCCTGTTGCCCCAAAAATTGGTGTTTAATTTGCACATAAAGAGAGCATGAATCCTTTCAATCAACACCTGAGCTCCTGTAACACCTGTGAAAACAATTATGCAGACAAAGATCAACCTTCTCCAAAGCATGCGCCAAATCTGGAAGCTTTTAGCCTTTGTTAGCACTTTGTCTGAACAAAATCCTTCCTCTAATGGGGCGCACTTTTCCTCCTAGCTGCAATTCTTCACCTGTGAATTAAATTATTCACCCATATGGCTGCCCATGCTTATATAACCTTCATAATTCTATAATTAATAATTGCCCTAACAATTAAAGGCAATTAATTAATTAAAAATCATGCTTTTCTCTTTTAAGAATAGCATGTTTAAGGACAACCATCCAATAAATTAAATTAATCCAATTTAATCTTTCACACAAGACTTCACTCAAGCTTCACAAAGGTGTGCTTTGACTATAGCCATTGAAAATAGAAATTAATTTAATGTTTTAATGCCTTAAAAAACATTAAATAATGCCCAAATGGGGGCGCACTTTTTGAGAGGAAGAGGGCAACCACTAAATAAATTAAATTTAGTGAATTTAATTCCTTTCTTTTATTCCATCTTTGAGTTGTTGACCTCCTCCAAGCTTGGGCGCACTTTTTGAGAAGAAAGATTAATAAAAATAATCAAATTTAATCCTTTTAATCTCTCATCAAAGGGGGCGCACTTTTTTGCACATGTAATTCTATTTTTAAGAATTTTTCCATAATGGGATTCTTTACCCTGCCAGGCAGGCACCAAAATCCCGTGATCCACTTAAGTGATTTGACTTTGACAATGGGATTCTTTACCCTACAAGGCAGGCACTAAAATCCCATGATTTCACTTAAGTCACTTTCCTTTTATTATATCATGGGAATTTTTACCCTGCAAGGCAGGCAATAAATTCCCACCTGCCTGCAGCCTCTATTTTTTCCACTGCAGCTTAAGTGACTTTTATAACACGGGAAAAAATATACCGCCGGCAGTGTATGCAATTCCCACCCTGCCTGTGGCTTATATTTTTTCCATCGCAGCTTAAATCCTTTGTTTTCCAAAAATGCGCCCATCCCTGCAGGGGTTTTTCTATGCACAACTTCACTTTTTCCCAGTGATCCAGACCTCCGATGACGACTTCCTCCGGGCATAATGTGCGTGTATGTTTTCCAGCTGCTCCAGGCCAAAAATCGGGCTTACCCGGTGAAGGAATTGCTCCAGAGAAATTTCACAGAAAACAAAACGGGACACCACAAAAACACGAAAAATTGCCAAAAGTTACAAATAAAGCCCAAAACTTAAAATAAGTTAAAACCCTTCTGGCACATAGGAATAATAACATATTCGCTCATAATAGAGTTAAAACAGAGCGCAAATAGCCTCATACGGGGCTCAAAATAATTAAATACAAATTTCCCGCAGACAAATCCCGATGACAGAATAAAACAATTTTGGGCATCTGGGTATTTGGCGAAAAAGGCTAATATGGCTCTTTAGGATTATTTTGACGCAATACAGGAACTTTCAGGCAATAAAAACAACAAATGACCCATTATTTTAAAAGTAAGAAAATTTTTCGGATAGGGTAGTCGCAGATTTCGGGTAAAATGAGTGACACCAAGATATATGAATCATAACAACATAAAAGCAATCTAACAATATCATTTACAATTTTACTCAACAACTATATCATCATCAAATGATTTCCATTTCTAGGTCTACTCACAATATCCAAATATCACAAGTCCGCACAACATCCATAATATAACCATGTCAAACAATATATCATCATCAATATCTAAAACGTCTCTAATAATCATCATGCATCATAACTGAATCAAGTCAACAATAATCCGTGATCTAACATCTAACATCATACTATAATAAGGTCCATAATCATGTCCATAATATAATCAATGGTATCATGATTAGTATAAAAAGGTTTCACAGAAAGTGGGCACTACAGGATGAAGTACTAGAAAAACTATCTTTACCATCAAAATCCATGGTGATGGCATTCCTTTCCATCATATCAAGTACCTCTGCAAGTTTCTCTCTTTTCCACTCCTTTACTAGTCATCCATTGGTTCACTAGTCTTCTTCTTAAAGTTCTCTTTGGGCCATACACTATTGACCTCAACCTAATTCTTCCACCTTTCTTATTATTTTATTTTATTTCTATTTCTTAGGAACATCTAGGTATTTCCATCTAAGTGTAAGTAAAACTTTTGTCTCTATTCTCTACATGTGTATGTGTATACTCTAGCACTTTGTTTTATTTGTCATAGTTAGATTCATATGTTCTTAAAAATTGTTAAACTTTTTGTGTTCCTCTTCTCTTAATATAAAAGTGTGAAAATGTGCATTCCTAATTTTCCATCCTCTACCCATTTTACTGATGGATTTTCTTTCTCCTATTCTCCTATAATAAGTGTAAGAGATTTATCTCTTGAAATATCCTTCTTTATGAATTATAATGATACATATTATTTGCATTTTCATTTTCATGGCTACTTCTATCTCCCTTTATCATATCATGTTATTTTAATTACCTTTAATGCAATTACACCCTCAATAACAAAATGAACATTTGTAAGTTCATTCTCCATCACCCTCTCACACCTAGATATTATTGTGGCTGAAAGTTTACTCTATGTATTGTAATGGAATGTAATAGGTGCAACCTTACCATCTATGTATTATTTAGGAATTTCCTTTTGAAAACTTTAATTTTTGGGCATGAAATGAGATACACTAATCATGTAACCACTTTAGATGTTGATAGGTGTAACTAGATTGTCTCATTTTCCTGGAGAAAATGTGTAAGAAAAAATGTGTTCCGTAATGTATCATAATTATAAGAAAACTAAAATGTGTGGATCATAAAAATATTTAAATTATAAAATAAAAGCAACAAATAATGCTAATGATATGAAAACCAAGTTGTCACTTGTTGAAACTTATTAGGCATTGTATTAGGGTTAGTATGACCCACAATATATCTCAAAATATTATACTACATACCTCGACACGAGACATCTAAGACTGCACATAAAAGTAAGTTAAATGGCTTTAAATAAAAAATAATTTTATTAAAAACTATTTTCAAATAAACGAGTTTTGTTTGAAATCCCATTGTAGATTTACATTTCTAGCTTCTGTCTAGGTGAGTGTACAAGTAATCAAGAAACCCGAGACCACGTCGAGTATACAAGGGCTTAGTACCTTGGAGATTGAGATGGATGATACAGGTGCAAAGAAATCAGATGCATGATGTCAAGAAGTTAGATCTGCAAAAACTTAAACTAGATAAGATTAGACACACGGATGCGGGGGTTGCCAGACGGTGTCGGTGCAAGAGGATTTCAACCCCATGTCAGACAAGATAATTAGATCGTGAACAACAGTAAAAATGACAAGAAAATGGAATAACAAGAGTACTTAGCTCATGTCCTGCTATGGAAATGAACCGGGCATCCAGATGGCAAGATAAGAGACACTGTCAGAGCTTTCTTCTTCTTTTGTCTAAAAATATATCCTTCTTCTATTTAAAAATATATCCTCCTTTTCTAAGTCATCATTCTAGTTCTTGAAAATTTCTCCTCCTAAATATGGGGGAAACCTCATATTTATAGTTTAGATGTGAGGCTAAACTGTAGGTTAGATGATACCCAGGGTGTAGTAAAGTAACCTGAGTTAGGGATGTGATGTGATCATGTGGGTCCCATAATTTGACTTATTAGGTAAAGTGGGGGACATGATTTGAATGGGAGGGTGAGATAAAGATTTCATTTTAAAAGAAGGTGTCGGATGGGTGCATTTTGAATTAAATTATTTGTGAGAGATGGGAGATGATTCCAAAAATTGAATTATCAAATGGGTCCATATGGAACCCATTGATAATCAATCAAATAATATGAACAAATAGATAGGATTTTATTTAATTTAAGATAAAGAGAAGCGGGGATGGAAATTGTGTGAATATAAGATGTCGGAGGGGCACTATACCGAAAATAGGTGTCTACACCCATATAAGAATATTAAAAGGGTTGAAATAAATATTTTGTCCGATATTGTTTAAAAATATTCATGAAACTATTAAAAAAAAGGTGAGTCTTAATTGCCAATGCCTTATCAAAAGAAAATGGAAACTATGTTTTGCTCAATTGTTGTCATCACTTAGTGCCTGACCCTCATCATTGTAGACAAAAAATAACGCACTCTGGATAATTATCTAGTCCTGATTGCATACTACTATTCATATGTTTCCTAAGTAAGAAAATTACTATTTAACGTATGTCCTTGGCCATCTTTGCTTTCTTTCTATTGCCACTTTTGGCCTCACGCTCTTTTTAGCTCAGTTTTTCATTTCATACTTAGAAATTTTTCATCTTGGACACCAATGCCCAACTAGAAGTCAACGCCTGTGTGCCCACGTCCCATTTGGGTGCCCCGACCTCTTTGTACTTTGTCCACATATTTTGGTTCCTTTCTAGCCATTTGTGCATCTTATCATTTTGGTACTGAGAATTTTGGGGTCAATTACAAAATTCAAGAAAGAGAATCATAGAAACATAAAGTTATGTGATAATAATAAAGGACCAAGCACTAAGCATTAACTATCACCACCTAAGGTTGCATCTAAAGGCTATTCAAGATAATTCAAGTATCGATTAAGGGAAAGGGGCTGCATTAATCTACATACACTTCATAGGAGGGGAAGTCTATTATATTTCATCCACACATCTACTTACATTGTTTACATCTAGCTACTTTACTCACTATTAAGTGTGACATGCACAAGACTCATGTATAGGTACAATTCCACACACACACACACACCTAGAACTACTTTGGGTCTGAAATGTAGTGCAAGTGCTTAGTCATAAGTTCACTTGTTTGACAAGTGAGGATAGTATGACCCCCTCATTTGCATTCTTTTCTTTTTGGGATTTGATGCAATCTTGATGATTTTGAAGGTCATTTATTTATTGCAAGTTATTAGCGACATCAGCGATCATCGTGTGACATATAATAATGACAAGAAGTGAAGGACTATGAGCATCTCATGACCTCGCAAAGGAGGTTTTCTGAGTGTTTGAGCATTCACAGTGCCCCCGATCCATTATAGGTTCCCTAGTCTAGGAAGATCCTTTGGTCACACATTTTTCTGAAGCTCCATGTGACACATGTCCCTTATTTTTCATCAAGTCATCACTTCGACACAATCTGGGATTAATTGTGAATCATCTAAGTCTTCTTATCCATTATTTGTAACTAGGGTTTCATTTTTTCCATCTTAATTTTCTTGGGTCTATATTTGTATTCATTGTATATTTATTTTACTACTACATTACTATTATATTCAAGCATTCATAAATTTTATATTTGCTTAATCATTTTGGTGAAACATGTGCTTGAGTCCACCTTCTTTCTATGGTTTTTATTCTTATAAGGATTAATCATAGTGGTTGTTTTGGGTCTTTTTAGAATTTTAATCTTCCTCCATCTTCCTGTAGGGCCTCTAAATCAATGGTTGAGGTTTCTGCATCAATGGATGGAACTGAAAAACCCCTTTGCCAACTCTTGCAATGTTACTCTTACAAAAATCCAAACATATGATAGTGAACAATCATATGATGAGGATACTAATGTCGATTAAGAGTAATTAGATAAACGCAAATTTTTTTGACAAGCTTTGTGTTATAATCACACTCATCTTTTGCATATTCTCCATTCTTGGATCATTTCTAAAAAGGTATGTGATGTTGTTACATCTCCTCTTGTTAGGTCTTCATTGGCTGTTATGGCCTTCACCCAACCCCTTCATATCCCTACCTCCATTGCTACCATTACCACTCCCAAAGCCATGAAACCTAATATTGCAAAACCTTTCTCTTCCTCCAATACTCCTAATCTAACTTCTTTATATCATAATATGCATACTCAAATTTTCCAGCTCCAAATCACTACTTCTCATGTGTTTCCATCTCTTGATTCCACCTCACTTCTTCAAACTCCTTTCGTATCCACCATTTTTTACTATCCACTACCTCCCAACTTCATTACCCATAAGTTAACTACATTCAAAGGCCATGGTGACCCACAAGAGCATGTCCGAGCATTTCATGTAGCATTCCTAGATTAGTGGATGATCACACTTTATTAGAAAATCTATGTCCTTGATGTCTCCAAGATTATGGGATGTGTTGGTGATATGACCCACCTATTTAATTGGTAACATTTTTATGCATCTATCCGATTCTCTACTAGTTTATTTCTCTATTAATATTGGTTCTAAATCTTGTATGTTTAGCTTGCATAACTTAAAAATCTTCTAATGAACATCTAGCGGACTATGTCTTACGATACAAGAACAAATTAGCCAAAATGTCTAATGTGCTTGCAGACTTTGAGCTTCAAGATCTATTTATTCAAAGTCTATTTCCACCTATAGAGGGGGGTTTTCTGTTTGAGACATCTCCAACATTAAATTATTTATG
This sequence comes from Taxus wallichiana var. yunnanensis, assembly GCA_018340775.1. Classification (NCBI taxonomy): domain Eukaryota; kingdom Viridiplantae; phylum Streptophyta; class Pinopsida; order Cupressales; family Taxaceae; genus Taxus; species Taxus wallichiana. The sequence goes on from CM031237.1 coordinate 253,385,451, forward strand.
TCACACTCTTAAGCTACGTGAAACAAAAAAAGCTATCTATATGCAAGCTTAAGTATCAAGAACAAGCTTAATCTTCCACGTGCTTTCAAAGTAAATCAACTTTCAAGCCATCAACCAAACCTGGTAATTTAAAATTCACTATCAACATTGTCTCTAAGACTAAAGACCTTCAATGGAAGCCACCTAAGAGAACATACACAAAACTAACCATTGCTCCATTGAATTTAGAACCATCTCGTCCTAAAGGTAGCAATTACAATGAAAATTTCAGATGAAATTATTATCAATGCATTGGAAGTTCTACAAATCATTGTTTCAAAATCCATAATATCATTCAAGATCTGATTGATAATAATACAATTGAGCTCCAAGATCCTATGGCTTCAATACTTGTTAATGAAAACCATAAGCTCAAGATCTTTAAAAATCCTCTACCAAAACATTAAAAAAAGTGGTTGACTCCTCGTAAAATCATACATATTGCATATTGCCTCCTCTTGCATTAGGGGATCTTGATTTTTTAGTTGTTCATACTGAGACATCCACACTACTAATTAATTTCTCCAATTATGATTATCACGCCACATTCTCTTCCAATCGATTACACATTAGTTCTTCTATTGGATCCAATTCTATTAATAACAATAGATTTAATCCATCATGACACATCAACACGTGTTTTATTGCACTCCTTGTTTCTATTGGCTATCCACTATCAAAAATTTCATATCCAATTCCAAAATCATATGGTGTTGTCAAAATTTAGGTTACTGTTGGTCCTGTCACCATGCTTGTGTCTTTTGTTGTGGCACGATTAGTTTAAGGGTGTAACATACTCTTAGGTCTCTCTTGGCTCCAGGAAACATGGGATATCATCTCCATGACCCATTTATGTTTTAAATTCTTCATAAAAAGTAACTATTTTCTCTCAATGGTGTTTAGCCATCTACACCATGGCCACAACCTCCTATTGAGGTTTCCATTGCATTAGCTAAAGTATTTACGTCCTTGTTTCCTCTTGAAACTAAATCACATTCTACTTCTAGCTCAGCTTTTCACACATGACCTACACGGTCTCATTAGTCTACCAATCCATCTTATTGGTTTAGGATTTAAATAGATACTTCACCTCGGTATGCCTCACCTATGTGTTTTGTTTTACATAAGTGTCCATCACCTCTGTGTTCTACTTAACATAGGTGTGCATCACCTCCGCATTTTGTTATGCAAAGGTTTCAACCACCTCTCGCAAAGTATACTCATATGTCCTATGAATATAGGCTTCACTCACCTACACATCATCTATCTCATATACCAGCACTCATAGAGCATGGTCACACACCTTTATTACTGCAAACATCGGTGGAGGACTATAAGTACCCAAAATTGTATGGATGCACTGTTTCGGAAACATGTTACACATACCCAAATGATGATACAAGTCTCCTCCCAAGGTGTTTGGGATCCAGAAAATCTCGCCAAGTATATGTTTGTATCTCGCATGCCTCTCTCGGCCTCCGCATGCTTTGTTTTTCCCTCTGCCCCCCCTTTTCCTTACATTTTAGTCTTAAGTGACGAGGCGCCACCCTCGGGTGGCGGTCCTGTGATCACCGCCCAAGACAGACGCTTGGTCCAGAACCGCCACCCCGCATAGGAAGGCGGCCCTATTCATGTTTTCCAGAAAGTTCTGATGATCATGTCAAACGTAAATCTTAAATTTCTATCCGCATTCTTTAGCTACTTTTCTTTGCATTTATGTTTTGTCCACCCTATGAATAGTGTTTTCACTTTGTTTAATGGTAAAAGAGTTCAATTTCAAGTTACCCTCTAGTGAATGCATTTTCTATAAATAGCCAACTTGTTTTCAAACAAATGGCCCCTCTCCTTCTCTATTTAATCATCCAGTCTTTGAGTTTCTTGCTTAGAGTTCCACTAGTTTCATGTTTTGCATCAATTATTAGCTTTCCTTTTTTGTTTAGAAGTCATTCAATCTTCTTGTTTCATCTTACTTCATTGTTGTTCCATACAATCAGCTTAGCATAGAATAGCTTCATTTCTAGATTAGAATCCATTTAGAGTTGCAGGTTTTGTTTTGTCACAAGAGTAGATTCTAGAATTCTCGGTAGATTTGTGTTATATTCCCACAATAAATCCCACTAGGAATTGCATAGTCAAGCTCAGTTCACTTGCACTATCCCTCTCTTACTCGCATTGTATTCGAGTCTACATCCAAAGCTACCATTATTCAAGTACCTTATTTTGCTGATGATCTTTGTCATATACATGCTTTTCTCGGATTCACGAGAACACGAAGGAACGAGGAGATCACACTAAGGGGACGAAGTCACACACAACTAGATTTACCACTGTTTTGTAAATGCTAGGTTTGAGCTATCAAAGTTCTAGTTACAACGTATCAAATAGAGTAGTAAATTATTTTATTTAAGTTAAAACGCTTGCTTGCTCGATATCACTAGGGAAGTTGTGGGGATTGATAGTTTCGAGAAACCGTGATTCTTTCAAATTACAACAATTAGTTGCCTAGATATTTAAGATAAATTCACAATCAGTATGCATAAAATAGCCATACCAGGCTATTTTGTTTTTTTTAATTTTGTTACTAGATTAGTTGTCTATTTTATAAATATATTAGAATAAGATACTCTTTAATTTCATTAAAATACTTCATCTATAATACAAGAATAAAATAATATATGCATAGTGTAGATACATCTTTCATGATTAGTTTATTAATTTTAGTTAAAAGTTGAATCATTTTGTATGACAATCACGGGACCTACAAAGCCTAGAGAATACATATTTGAACCAATAGTACCTCAACCAAATCTACCCACAACACTAGCTGATATAGATCAAGACCTTAGGATACAAGTCTTTCGAGCAACAATAAACCTATTAGCAATTAGTGAGAAAATGAGAGGGTTAAATATTGAAGATGACAAGGCGTACACATTTTGGTCAAATCATCCTAAATATAGACTCGCCTTAGTAAAATATCTCGAATGATCCACAAGGACTCGAAAGAGAACAAGTATTTGGTTGTGATCCTTTAGTTCCTTAACCAAACGCAGGAGACCTCTTCATTGACATAGATACTAGCTTATGCATTCAAGTTACTAGAACACCGTAAGGTATTATGAGAAAATTATACAACTTCTAGTTCTAGACATAGAGGCTAAAAAGGCATATGATTATTGGATAGTCAGAAGGAGAGATTAACTCTTCATATGACCATAGGAGGTCTGACACAACCACGAACTTACGGTTGTTATCCATAGGTCCCACAACCCAACGGGCCTATTAATCAATCGACATCGATTTTGGTTTACGTTCACACGTATTTAGATCCTCACCACTTCCACCGGAAATTATTACGTAATTATCCTTACTAAACATAGCATCTAGTCAAGCTAAGGATTTCTGGACTAGACTAGAGAATCATCCATAAAACCCCAGAGAAATCCACCACACCTCCCATCACCATTTTCATGACCTTGTCTGGAAATATATACGAAGCTCCCACAGGTCACTTCCCACGTATCCAATAGCCAATAAACAGGATCTTAGCAGAGCTCGACATTGATTGGAGCCTTCAAACAACCATTATATCCAAGCAATCCATTACACCAATTTAGGTTAGGAGGGCCTTCTTCGCCTTAGATTCACAAATTCCATTATTACGTGTTAAGGATATAAGATTACCCAACTAGTTTGTCTGTATCCATATATATTCCACATTCACCGGCCGTCTCGGCATGACCTTGGGAGGTCGGGTACGAGGAAGAGTTACTTGTAGATTCCTATGCTCGCATGTCACTTTTCCATCGTACAAAACTGGTGAACCCAATGTGAAATAAAAAAATATTCCCCTTTTATTTTCATTTCTTTCATCCACCTTCGCTCTTTCCCATTATTTTGTGGGTATTCATATACCCCCAAATATGTTGGGATATGATGCATATGGTAGACCTCTCTTAGGTCTTGAAGCAAGTTATAGTCAAACAAGTAGACAACCATCAACCTCACTTTTCACGTGGGATGATAACTATTCAAGTAATTACTTGTCATCTCAAACTCCCCTCAAAAAACTAGCTATAGTTCTTCGTTCCAAATTGAGGAGTTAGATCAGCTTGCACAAACACAATATCCAGAGCCCCGAGGCTCTAACAATATGACATTTCTTGGAGAATCCACTTCATCTCCTCGGGTCTTGTTCAAACCATAGATCCACTCCCATTTTGGATAAGGAGTACTTAAAGCACGCTATGCTAGAAGTGAACAAGGCTTCCAAAACATGTATCCACCTATATGGAGTTTACAAATACAATATGATAGCCTATTCCAAGAAAACACCCCCATTCCTCCACCTATGGGAAATGCCCTCGGTGAAGCTTAGCAGGTAATGGTCAATTCAAATTAGGGTATCATACCCTTTATAACCTCAAGGTATACAAGAACGCCATTAAGGCAAAACACTGTGTCTTTGCCAATAGAGGTCATCGCAGCCTTAGTTGAGAAAGTTAGAGGGTTGGAACTTGCTTCAACAAACCAAAATTCATATTTTGGGCAAGTAGCAATCCCCAACCCTCCACATCACCCAAAGTTGAGGTTGACCTCCTTATAGTAATAGGCATATTAGGCACGCCTCCTCAAAATCCGTATAGTTATCCACAATAGACACCAACTAGGACCGTGTTTTCAAATGCCACTCTAGTTGAAAACATGATACCTCATGGCTTGACACCAAACAAACCATACGAACAATGCTCCTCCTTACTTAAACATTTATTCAAAGTCACCACAAGGAGACATGTTCTCTTCTCTCAAGATATTCATTCAACCATGGGATTCCCTTATGTCCCTACACACACATGCTATGCCATATCAACAACCCTTTCCACCTCCACCATCTCAGCAAGCACCATCAATGGTCGAAGCCTATGCGGTAGGGACTTATTCGAATATTTAAAAGAGCCCTAGAATTCACCATATGAAGCATTATGCTTCCAAGATCTCTTCCCAATTTACCCAAATATAAAGGGAAAGGGATCCAAACGCACACATTAAGGCTTATGCCACATTCATACGGGAATTACCCCCTTGGGGACGGGGTCATTGCTAAGATATTCCCTAAAACCTTAGAAGGTATTTCCCTTGATTGGTATTATAGAATACCTGAAGCCTCGATACACTCATTTAAACAAATCATGTCTGAGTTCATCAAAGATTTTGATATGAACAAATTGTTAAGAACAAGAATCGGAATTCTTGCATATTAAACAAGAACATAATGAATCTATTGCTCATTTTATTAAAAGATGGCATATGGTTCTCTACTCATCACCAAGTGCTCAAACATGGATCAAATGGAAATATGCAACTTAGTTCTTAATTCTCTCAATAGAGAGATAAAGGAAGAAGTCCAAGTTCCCACTAAGAATTTATGATGAAGTACTCGAGAGTGCTCTCCGAATCGACCAAGCAGCGATAGATAGTGGTCATAAGACATATGGAACAAACGAGAAATTAACCACTCCCAATCAAAACACCATGGCCTATCCTAATGCATGGAAAGCTAATCAAGGACGTAAGATCCTTAACAAGAACATGGAAGTTACAACAGATGGAGTAACTCACCAAACTAAAAGAGTAAATGTTGTAAACATTTCGCCACCTATAAATAATCAGCGAAATAACAATTTTACTCCAATAATAAATGTGGTGGATTTTAATCATCCACCATGACCACAACAACAACAACGATGACAACAAAAAAATCCAAACAAAATGTCCAAATCAAAACCCAATCTGGATATCGAGTCAAAACCAAAGGCAACAACCTCAAAATTTTAAATCTAACAACTAGCAACCTTATCAGAATTTTGGGCCACAATAGGTTTTAAATCAACAACCTCAAAATTATAATCCCAATTTATATTGTGTCTTCCACAAGATTCAAGGCCATGATACTAGGACTTGTTGTGACTACAATAAATTCATGCAAAGATTTGAAAAAGATAAAAACAAATCTTTATAGATATGTTTTTAGAAAATTCTGTAGTACCCACGCCAAACGCTTATATAGGGGTAGTTTCCCCTCAAAATGCACCCCTCAAGATCTTTAATGATACACTCCCAAACCATTGTAACAATAATAGGCTAGATCCTAATGGAACAAACAAGGGTGTTATAATAGGAAACAATGATCATGAGGCTTCAACTTCATTAAATCCACCAGTCGCACCCCAACTAGGAACTCGACCACAAACTAAGATAGTTGGTCTAGTGGAGTTAGAAATGAGCTACCCATAGAAACCATAACAAGAACATGGGATTATTATTCTCAACCAACTCCAAGGTATCCATTGGAACTGGACAACATTCAACAAATGTTAGTAAAACCCATAAAGCGCCTTTATGATTTAATTAATGACTTAACTAAAACCTTCTCTCATATCTCCTTTTGGATTTGTTAAAAACTCTCCCACCCATAGGGCTTCTCTCTTAGAAGCATTAGGCCTTGGTCATTTAATCAACATCACTCCTCCTCTAAAAATGCAAGTAAACCATGTAAACTTTGATGTCTACCCTCCAAGGCAGCCGAGATAGGGATACCGAGTTTATATTTGATATAAGAAAAATGCCCAGCAGAGGCCGAGATTGCACAAAGAGGCAACCTGACTTTACATTTGTAAGTATAGGTTTATAATAATTATGGTAAATGTGCAATGATTTACGATGGGGCAGCAAATTAACATAGTCCCCTTTTATTTTCTTCAAAAGTTAGGATACGAGAGAAACAAAGCTGTTCCACAACATGAAATACGCTAAGAGGTTATGATAGCCTTAAAGCCACTTCAATTGGAACCATAGTTTTACTAGTCACTTTAGGACCCAAGACGGTCCTCACCAAATTTTATATTATAGATCAAGAAACCAACTGTAATATCATACTCGGTCAGCCATGGATACACCACATGAAGGTAATCCCTTCGACGTTATTCCAAGAAATGATATTTCTACACTTAGGAAAAATATTTGTGGCACAAGGTGACCCAAAGTCCTTTGATATACACTTAGCTGATTTGAAGAAAAGACTAGGCATTCACTTTGAGTTTGAACTCCCAACAAATCAACTCATCGAACCAATTAATTTAAAACCAAAAGAGAATTTGATACCCACCACGTAACTAGAAATTACAAATCTAGCCGAAGACATTCCAAAGACTCAAAAATGAGACCAATGTTATAGAAGCGGTGTCACTAGGACTACCACAAAAATTGTCAAGTTGTTAGAGAAAGATTTACCTATTCTCCTACCATTTGACTCTATGGGTATGGGATGCACCACAGAATTGCTTCTCTTCCATCAAACGAAGTCTTTATGGTAGAAGTAACTAAAGAAAAAGAATTAGATACGAAAAATACCCCAACATCCATTTTTCCAAGCAAATATTGGACTCTCCACTTCGATGGGGCTAGATGTTGCTTTGGAGATGGGGCAGGAGTGATCTTTACTTCACCTAAGGGAAATATCCTACCTTTCACCTTTAAATTAAACTTTGAATGTACAAACAATGGGTTTGAGTACGAAGCTCTCCTCCTTGGCCTCATCCTAGCCAAAAGAATGGGTGTCGATGACATTAGAGTGTTAGGAGACTCATGCAACTAGTTGCGAACCAAGTCTCCAAGGTATATGAAACTAGGGTGAACATTTACAACTATACAAAATAACGGTGTTATATCTAAGAAAGGAATTTAACTTCATATCAATGGAATCAATCCCACGAGAGAATAACCTTCTCACATTCGATAAGCAACCTCGGTTTCTGTTTCACTCCAAACAGTGAGTTGGAAGATATAAATTTCACAGTATTGCTTCGTAACGAACCATTAGTGCGTAAAATACCAACAAACCCACTCCTGACTCATGGAGAAGATGAGAATGATTTTCCTATCATGGATCACTTTGACGATGATAGAGTCACTCTTGAATATCTAAACGCCTATGTGGAGCTACACCTTGCTTACCGTATAGTAGATCTTTCCTTAATACCACATTCCTCTTCCTATTTTGGAAATCCCATGGCAGAGTCTCCTCCACAAAAGGATCTTGATATCTACAAGGTAGAAGAAAGAGAAATCTTGGAGCTACCTCTAGCCCCACTCGAATTCGAAGAAGGTAACACTTCTTTAATAGAAGAAACCATTGACATAAACATCAAAACGGAGGAAGAACAAAATTTTTGAAGTTAGGATCCTTGTTAACTCCGAAGGAGATAGAAATACACACCCAAATCCTCAAAGAACATTGAAAGGCTTTCGCATTTAACTATAAGGAAATGACGGGAATTGCACCACACATCATTGTACATAACCTTGTCACTAAACCAGATGCAAAACCAATTAAACAAAAGTCAAGACCAATGAGGCCAAAAGTAGCTCTCATGGTAAAAGAGGAAGTAATAAAACTTCTCCAAGTGGGATTCATCAAACCCATTGAATATTCACAATGGGTATCTAATATCGTCCCTGTTCTCAAAAAGAATGGGAAGATACACATTTGAATAGATTTTCGGGATATTAACAAAGCTTGTCCCAAGGATGACTTCCCATTACCATCCATTAACATTATTGTTGATGCAACAGCTGGATTTGAACTATTGTCCCTCATGGATGGGTTCTCAGGGTATAATCAGATTAAAATATATAAACGAGGATCAAACCAAAACTACATTAATAACTCCACTGGGAACTTATTACTACGCTGTCATGACATTTGGTCTTACGAATGCCGACGCTACATATTAGTGGGAAATGACATACATATTCCACGATTTTATCAATAAAATTGTGGAATCCTATGTGGATGACTTATTGGCCAAGGACAAGAAGCGCTATGATCATCCAAAAGTACTCCATATCATCCTCTCGTGATTAATTGAATATGGTTTCACATTAAACCCAAAGAAATGTGTGTTTTGTGTGACGGGAGGAAAACTTTACAGGCTACATTATATCTTCACGAGGGATTGATGTTGATCCAGACCAAAATCTGTGTTGTTCTTGAAATAATCCCACCATCGGATGAGTCTTGAATCAAGTCATTTCTTGGGAAACTTGGTGCAATCGAAGGTTCATCCTAGATTTAAGTTTTCCATTCATCCAATAAACAATCTATTAAAAATGATTATAGCATAGATTGGAATAAAGAATGCAACGAGGCCTTGAAGTAGTTAAACACTTCTTGTTGTCTCCACCCATGCTAATGCCTCCCAAACAAGACCACCCCTTGATCCCGTACTCACGAGCCACTCATGTCTCGTTAGCCTACATCTTGGCTCAAGAAGACAATGATAAATGAGAATGTGCGTCTATTTCATTAGCGAACGTTGCTCGATTATGAAACACGTTGTACATAGTCAAAGAGAGAATGCCTTGCCATAGTCTTTGCAACAAAATGTTTAAGACATTACATGTTGAACCAAGAAACAAGTGTCATTGTAAAGACATATCATTTACAAACATTCCTCACGCAAGGGTCTTTATCTAAAAAGGTTAGGCGTTTCATAACCTTAATGGGTGAATTTGAGTTAACATTCATAAACCAAAAATCCGTTAAGGGACAAATCATTGCAGATTGGTTAGCTGATAATCCACTAGATGGAGGTGATCTAGTAAATCTGGACTTTCTTGATGAATGTATATACTTTATCGAAACCCGGGCCCCCATATCTACATGTCCACAGTACACTCACGATATCATCAATTTTATCATGGACCACACACACCGAGAAGGTGCCACATCACGATAAAGAAGGTGGTTACACATTATCACCGCTAAATATGTTGTCTTAGAACAAGAAATCTATCGTAAAGCCTTGACTGACAAGCTTCTAAGATGCGTCAACACATAAGAATGCAAGAAGATTCTTTATGAATCCCACAAATGCGGGATATGTGGAGGCCACTTCGGTGGTCATGCCACCGCTTGCAAAATACATCGATGGGCTATTTTTGGCCCACTCTAACACAATGTAGTAGATTTTGCGCGTAAGTACCACAAATGCCAAGAATTCTCTCACAAAACTCACATGCCAAAGACAATCCCTGCAGCCCATAAGCAACCCCGTGTCCCTTCTCCACGTGGGGTTTAGACTTGATAGGGAAATTCTCTCCATCATTAACCGATGGCCATAATTTTATAATTACTGACCACGAAAGTTTTTACTAAATGGGTGGAGGCCATGCCTCTCACCATAGTACCAAGTTCGGTAATTGCCAAATTCATTCGAACCAAATCATTTGTAGGTATGGTGTGCCACAAGTCATTATCTTAGATAATGGAACATCCTATAAAAACAATGAGGTCCGTGAGTTATGTAACAAATTCAAAATAAACCATCACACGGCCTCTCTTTACTACCCTTAACCCAATGGGCAAGCCGAAGTTAGAAACAAAACATTAAAGGCTATTCTCCTCAAAGCAGTCAAGGAGAACAAGTGAGATTCGCATTTAAAACTATATCCGAGCTTGTGGACCCATTCAACCTCAATAAGAACACCAACAGAGAAACCCCTTTCTCACTAGTATTTGGGGAAGTGCGGTTCTCCCACTTGAGGTTGAAATACCCAGTCTCCGTGTTTCTACTTTTTTCTTAGATTGTTTCTTTGAATTATTTTGAAATAGATAGGGTAGCAGGCGTAGGAGGAATACTGTTCAAATGTCGGTTGATGGGTTGTTGCGCGCATATGACTTCTCGAGTCAACGCTTATTTGTCAAAGCTTCCTTTTGGCTAGGAGGCACTACTTATAATGAAAACAAGACCACCATAAAGCATTAAACAATATGGGCGGTGAACTGCCTAGCGTGAGCTAGATCTAAGAAGTATGATACTTCCTGATTTAACTGCAATCCATCCTTATTTTAAACAAATTAATGCTAAAAACAAGGTAAATCCTATTGTTATTTTAAATTGATTTAGGTATCTCACTTAAAAACACAATAAGAACTAGATCTAAACTAACAAGCTAAGCTAGAATAGAATCCACAAAAGTCAAATGGTTGGTTTCGGGTATTGTAGGTCCGATAAAGGTCTCGGGTAGGTCATGGGTGAGTGAGGGTTAGGTAAAATTAGGTGGATAGGTCTTTGTCTAAGGATGTGTGAGAAAACATAGAGACCGGTGTTAGTCGTAGGTGACCGACCACGGTTAGGTATAACCGGTGCGCCATTCTTGTGAAATCTAGGAATGTCACGAAACAGGTTTTGGTCCGCTTGTGATTGCACAAAGGATTTTGGTTGGTCAAGATGGGGTAATGGGTGACTGGAGTAGGTTTTGGTAAGGTTTTGTTGGGTCTACGGAGGTGTAAAGTGTTGGAGATAGTCAATAATGAGCAAGATGAACAATGGGTGATAAAATGATGATGCAAGGAAATAACCAGGAAAGTATGATGTTACACTTACTTGGATTTTGTTTCTGAAAGTTTCTGTGTGAAGGATGGAGGTGCTAATGATGAGCTTGAAGGTTGTAAGTGATTACCAATTGAAGAAAAGCTTCTGCATGGGCTGCATGCGCACTCCTCTTGCTTAGATAGATCGGCACTGATTTGGGATGGTTGTGCAGAGAAGATGTTCAACCTTCTTCCTTAGATGTGAGTTCTTGCTGGAATTGGCTCTCTGAAGATGTGTTATCTCTCTGAGATGTGTTCTTGCTCATCAAATTTCTTGCTTGAAAAATCCGAGTTCCAACCTTGAGAATAAGGTTTTTTTGGGTTAAAAGGGGTAACCGACGACACATACCCGGGCTAACCGACGGTTAGGGATAACCGAGCATCGGCCAAGGTGGGATTTTCTAGGTTTGCTAAACTTAGGGAGATCCTCCTGATTTCCTCGGATCTTGTGTCATTATCCCATGGATTAGACTCGGGAGATTCTTGTGAGCATGTGGGAATGTGGTTAGAGGGAGTGTAGGCATTGATTTTTAGGGTTTGGGTAAGTCTTAGTTAGTTATGGTAACTTGCTAAGAAGAGGTCTTAGGTTGAGTTAGCTTGGTGAGGTGCCTAAGTGAACTATATGTGTAGATATTATTTAAATAAGATATTTAAATAATAAATATAGTGAGGATAATGCATTAATTTAATTAAATTAATTAGATTAATATGAGTGGGGTGAAGGGGTCATTCATGGCTAGGTAAATGTACTAAAGAGGGTTTTATATGTCGAGGATAAAGGGTGAGTGTGACCTAATTGTAGTGTCTACATTTTGCCCCTTTTTGCATAGCTTGTAGTGGTAAGAAACGTTAACAAAAATAAGATGTGGCTGCCCCATGTGTGGGTGAAGGTGATCCCCCTCAAACTAGGAAGGCTCGACGAGGCGCGAGGCCTAGGCGGTGAGTGATTTGATAAAAGGTAACTATGAAGAAAAGGTAAGTACAGGGAAAGTGGAAAGGTCTACTCAGTGTGATCTAGGTAATGGATCAGGTTCAAAGGTAGAAATAATCAAACACACGCACATGTATAAACCGTAGCATGCTACTAGGTTGAAGAGCAGAAAACTCTACATCATCTAAGGTCGATAGGTTTATCCAAACAAGGTTGAAGTGAATGCGGTATCCAAGGTATAGGATAAGGTCGGAAACACAACATAGGATAGGTGCAGAACGTTTAGTTATGTTCGTACACCAAAGGTAGTAGGGTCAAGATAAATGGTCATGGCAAAGTAGGATAGGTAAGGTCACTAGGTCAATCAACACAGTAACAAAGGCCGCAAGGTATAGCGAACATATGAGGTCAAAGGTCACTAGCGATGGTCTAGGTCCAAATATCTAGGTTATGGCATGGGTAAGGCCGAGGTAGGGGTAAAATAATAAGGCATCAATAGTGGATGCGAGGAGGTTGAAGAGGGTGGAGGGCCAGGGGTGAAGGTAAAGTGGTCCAGATAGGTGTAGGGGAGGCAAAAGAAAGAGGAGGTAAGGAAAAATGAGGTAAATGTGAGGGCCATGAGTATGCAAGGTAACCGACAAGATGTGCCCTTCCCTTCCCACAAGTATAGGAGGGATGAGGTGGAGAGACCTTTGTCTCCACCCCATTCGATAGAGTTGACGAGGTGGTGGAGCAAAGACATGGATCGTGGCTCGGTGATGTAGGGGTGACAATGGCATACTTGCGGTGGTGCATCATCGAGCGAGTGTGTCGGAGTAGGGACAACTAGGAGGTAGGGGTCACAGGTATAGACCGAGAGGCTAGAGCCATAGATATAGGTAGAGGGTGAAATCCTCGAGACACATGTACAAGAGGAGGAGAGCCGAGCTACGGATATTAGTAGATGGTGTGATGAGACCACCACAAATAGCCTCGAGTGATTAGACATCGTCGTGCATGTATAGTCAATCCCGAGGAGAGAGCGGAGGAGATTGAGTAGTACATGTGGGTCATTATCGATGTCGGGCCATCTAGTGGTAGATAGAGAGTAGCGAGCCGTTGCTGCTCCGGGTCGAGGGGACTACGACATTACGAGATGATGTAGATATGTTATAGCAAATGTGAGACAGGATGTCACCAATTTTTTTGTATTTTTGGATTTGGATGTATACCGTACTGTGAGCCGAAAGATGTTTTTGTAGTGGATACCGGCATGTGAACCGAAGACATTTATTATATTATATACGGCGTGCGTCGAGTCATTTTTTTGAGATGATAGCCATGATGAGACATGCATGTTTATTTGAGATACACATTTATGTGATATGGGTGTACATTGTATTGATTCACACATGTATATATGATGAGATAGATGATATGAGGTGATGCTATTGTGATGTGTATGAGTTTTACTTTATTATGATATGAATGGAAAATAGATGAGGTAGGCATGATAGAGTCAGGTCATAGGCATGGATCGAGTCAGGTCGGTTTAGGCATGGATTGAGTCAGGTCGGTTTAGGCATGGATTGAGTCAGGTCATAGGCATGGTTGAGTTAGGTTATTAGGCATGGATCGAGTTAGGTTGGTTTAGGCATGGTTGAGTTAGGTTGTTAGGCATGGATTGAGTTAGGTTGGTTTAGGCATGGTTGAGTTAGGTTGTTAGGCATGGATCGAGTCAGGTTGGTTTAGGCATGGTTGAGTTAGGTTGTTAGGCATGGATTGAGTCAGTTTGGTTTAGGCATGGTTGAGTTATTTCGGTATTTTGGACAACAAATGGCAATATAAATGCATGAGATAGTGTAAAATATGGAAAAATGTTGGTTATGTATGAAAATGTGAAATAATATAAGTGGTAAAAGTTATGTGGTAATATGGTTTAAATGTTGATGTTTGATATGAACAGGAAATCAGGTAAAGGTGAGGAAAATGGCTAAGGTAAAGAGTGGCTAAGCTAATCTTCCAGGCCCGTGCCACATGAAGTGCCTGCCTACATAGTCCAGTGAAAAGGGACCTCGGACCAATGTAGTTCTCCCATAAGCTAGGGAATTTGATGAAAATGAGTTGGTGGGTTTGTGGCATGTTGATGATAAAAAAATGTTGTAGAGGTGAGGGTGACTATGGAAAAAGGGGAGGATGACCCCAAAAGGTAAGTGTCGAGGATTAAGTCCTGTATAAGAAAATCAAAAGGTAATGAATAAGAAAAAAGATAAGAGGGGGCAAGAGAGCCACCCGATTGGCAAGGATCAAAGTATATGAAACACATCTATAGATAAGCCAATGAACGTAAGACCCTAAAGATAGTACATGATTAACTGTTCTACAGTGAAAGTAGTCACAAGATCACCAAATGTCGAAATTCCAAGATGTCCCTTGAGGTGATTTAGGAAATGAGAGTGGAAATGGTAATGTGGGTAAAGGGTAGTTATTTTAGGTATGTTTGGGGTGACAGGTCTTTTGGTCAAGAGGTCCTAGGTCACAATGGGCAAGTCCATGACTAATTTTTTTTTGTTTTGATAGACTGATCGATGCGGGAAGTCTATATGGGATAAATATATGTCTCCTTGAGGTCTTCGTGAAGCTGATCGATGCGGGAAGCTTCGGTTTCTCTCATTTTTTCTAAGATTCACATAGTTTTCCTTCAAGAGGAGCAGTCCATGTATAGTAGCAATTTGGTCGAGAGGAAGATGTCATTTTGAGGGAGTCATATTTTTTATTTAGAATTTTGACTCAAGGAGTTTGGTCCCATTTGAAGGTCTTTGAAATCATGGACAAGACCAAGGTAAAGGATAGGACTCTTGTTCAAAAGGCAAGGTGGAACGACCATGTGATCTCATCTAAAGGTAGAAGAAAAGTATCCATGAGAATCTTGCTATGTGCAAAGTGCCGTGGTACACATATTCAAGAGAAGAAAATAAGTGACGAGTACTCACATGATTCTTTTTGTAATTGTTAGGGAGGTGTATGAAGTGGATAGAGCTCAAGGGATGAGCCTATAAAGGACAAAGGGTGAGGTTAGGACAACGAGTCAACAATATAATGGTCAAAGATGTAATGCATTAAGGGTGAGGTTCAAAATTTACCCTCAAGTGAGGACAAACAATAGGCACCTATGGTTTACCCTCAAGTGAGGAAAACAATAGCACCTATGGTTTACCCTCGTGTAATCCATAGGTATGTGTCATGATGTATGGTCCAAGCCAATTAGGAGCAAATTTTCCCCATTTGCTTTTCTTCGCTTTAGTTACATGTTTATTTTCTTTCAAACCAAGGTCACCGACTTGGAAGGTTCGTTCATTAACATGTTTTTCATAAGCACGTTTGATACATTGTTGATATAATTGAAGGTGATCTAGAGCGTTAAGACGATGTTTGTCTAATAACTCAAGTTGTGCCAAGAGGTCCTGATGAAATTCATCATCAGTAAGCATGTCATGGAGATAAATGCAAAGTAAGGGGATCTAGACTTTTAGAGGAAGAACAACCTCAAAGAGTATCGTGAGACCAAAGTTGAAAAGGGTGTAGCTTTTCTAAAACAAGAGTAAGGTTCTCCAATCATGGTATATTTTGCTACTCTTGTTTGAATTGAAAAGCCTATACGGGTGATAGATTAGATGAAGGTGTAGCTTGATTAGATGGATGAGATAGGTTGGCTTTGAGTACTATTGTGTTTGTGGTACCTTTAGCCTTGAATAATTGTTTGACATTGTTTTTGTAGTGTTTTGTTTTTGGCGCCGCAAATTTTTTTGTAGTGTTTTGTTTTTGAATTGTTTTGCTATCATTGTAAGTGATGAGGTGATGAGGGACACCAAAGTGACAAATGATGTGATGGTTAATGAAATCACATATTTTCTCAGCTTTCATGGAGATGAGTGGTATGGCTTCCATCCATTTTTGTAGTATTGTAGAGTTATGATCCATTGATGGCATTGGGAAGAGTGAGGATTGATTTCTCCAACAAGATCTAAACCCCATTGAGAGAAGGGCCAAAGGTCTTGAGTGACCTGTAAGGCATGACTATAATGTTGAAGGTTGGAATGTTGTTGACATTTCACGCAGCATTTGACATATTCGCAACAATCATGGTTAAGGTTCGGCAAGCAATAGCCTAGGCGGAGAATAGGCTTAAGAAAGGCAAGGCCACTAAAGTGACCTCCACATATGCCATCATGAACCTTCTTGATGGTATAAGGAATCTCAGAACTTGTAAGGCATCATAGGAGAATACCATCAAAGCCACATGCGCTTATAGAGGAGTCCTCCCGGGATAACGAAAGCGGGAGACCTTTTTAAGGAAGGCACGTTGTGCATTACGGGTGAGATCGGGAGGTAAGATGGAGAGGAAAAGGTAGTCGGAGTATTTTTATACCAAAGGTCCCTTGGGTCAGGGTGTCAAGACTTCGATTGTGTAAACATCGTGAGGTAAATAAGAAGGTGAATGGAGGCATTGTGACAAGGTGACAAATATTTTAGAATCGGTAGGTGAAGCGGGTATTTGGGAAGCTAAGCAAAGGCCATAGTGTCTATAAATTTATTAGTTGAACGGGATGGTTTAAAGGTGTAACGATCAAAGGTGGTCAAAATTATGTCTACATGATGTTTATACTTCGAAGTATCTTGTTACGACATTGGTACATACCATTGACTTGGTTCACGACCAATTGTGAATCACCAAAGATGTGGATTGATTTGACATCGAGGGCATAGGCGGTCGGAGACCCAAGTACGAGCGCTTCATACTCGTAATATTGTTGGTGTATTCAAAGTCTAGTTTGAAAGACAAGGGCATGGGTTATCCATCTAGAGGAATGAGGATAACACTAGCTCCACCCACATGTCGACACTTGGAACCGTCGAAGAACAATGTCATTTGGTAAGGGGTTTGTCCAGGGAAAGGGTAGCAATGTATTCATCGGGAAAGTCAAAATTAGAGGGTTAGTCCCCGAAATAGATTGTCATCGGTTGGTCGGCAATAGCTTGGCCCTTAATGGACTTTTGGTGAATGAATTCATGGTCAAGATCATCTAAAATCATAAGCCATCGTGCAGCATGCTGATTTTGATGGGGTTTGGCATACATGAAGTGCAAAGGATCGGTGTTGGTCACAACATAGGTTTTGTGGTTGAGTAGGTAATGACAGAGTTTGGTGGCAATGAAAACTAAGGCTAAGCAAAGATTTTCTAGATGGTTGTATCAGGTTTCATAATCAAAAAGCGTATGTACCTTATGTAATAAACTATTTTCTCCTTGTGTTGTTCATCACGATGAGTAAGCATGGCTCCATCCAAAGGAGTGATCGGTAGTTGAGATGTATAGGTAAAAGGGTTGATCATCATTAGGTGGAATGAGTATGGGTGGTTGGAGAAGGTATTGCTTTAGGGCCTCAAAAGCTTTGTGACAGCTTATCATCCCATTTAAAGGAGACATCCTTCCTAAGCGAGATGGTGAAATGGTTGACAATTCGATCGATAATTGTGAAATGAAATGGTGAATGGACTACAATTTACCTTGCAGGCTATGGAGTTGTTTGAGGTTAGTGGGCAGAGGCATTTCCAGAATAGCCTTAACTTCGCGGGGGTCAACTTCTATACCATGGAGGAAATAATAAATTGCGGGAGTTTTCCGAGAGAACCGCAAAGACGCACTTTTAGGTTGAAAGTAGACACAATATTTAATGAGGCGGTCAAATATGGTTTTGAGGATGGTGAGGTGATCGGCATGATGTTTAGATGTGGCCAAGAGATCATCCACATAATCTTCCAATATTCGATGCATGATATCATGGAAGATGTAAGTCAAAGCATGTTGATATGTAGCACCAACATTTTTAAGGCCAAAAGGCATGACTCGATAAGCAGAAAAGGTCCCCAAGGGGTAATGAATGCGGTCTTATGTTGATTTTACGGAGCAAGCAAAATTTTGTTATAACCTAAGAAACCATCCATTAGGAGAGCATCTCGTGACCGCGGTAAGGTCAACTAGTTGATCAATACCGGCAAAGGAAAATCATCTTTCGGGAAAGTGAGATTGAGGTCCCGTAAGTCCGTACAAATGTGGAGTCCCCCTGTTGCTTTAGTAATAGGGAAAATGTTAAAAATCTAATGAGGATAATCAATGGGTAAGATGAAGGAAATGGAAAGAAGGCACTACTGCTTCTTCCTTAACGAGAAGAGCAATGCGAGGTGCATTTTCTGTAGCTTTTGTTTGATAGGTTTGGCATCGGGAATAGTTACGATATTGTGGACCACTATGGTGGGGTCAATACTAGGCATGTTTGCATAAGACCAAGCGAAAGCGTGGTTATGATCTTAGAGAAAAGAAGTGATGGCCTCCTGTTCAACAACATCTAAAGATTGTCCGATCTTTAGGATGTGCAGGTCATCCTGAGTATGAATGTTGATCTTGATAGTCGATTCATTCAACATGGTTTACGCTCGAGAAGGTAAGGACCGATGAATATATGAATATTCTACACCAAGGTAGTGAGTATGGATTCATCGTTTTGATCAATTGAAGCAGTGTTAATGGTAGGTGTGTCGTTGTCGATCATCTCAGGATACGGGAATGGGAGAGTGGAAGGGCCTCGACTTCACATTGATAAGTCAAAGGCCCCAAGGAAATGGTGTTTATGAAAAAAAAAGTGTTAGGAGGGATAGATTCGGGATCCATCGACTCCGTCGGTGAGTGTGGTGATGAAGGTGGAGAAGGGGTAGGGTCCGTAATGGGTTAAATGTGGGCTTGTTTGGTGGGAGGTTTAGGGAAGCCGATACCACTCCAGTCATTATGTTTTCGGGTGGTACATGGAATAACGGTATGGCGGCCTTGCTCATAAAAGCCAAAACTAAAACCCTTCCACGCACAATGGTGTAGAAAGGTGTGGGTGATACGCTGAT
The DNA here is from genome assembly GCA_018340775.1 of Taxus wallichiana var. yunnanensis. Classification (NCBI taxonomy): domain Eukaryota; kingdom Viridiplantae; phylum Streptophyta; class Pinopsida; order Cupressales; family Taxaceae; genus Taxus; species Taxus wallichiana. The sequence goes on from CM031237.1 coordinate 253,404,787, forward strand.
TGGTAAGTGATTGGAAGTCAAAGAAAATGGGTGGAGTTATGATGGTGGTTTAGGTGTGTAAGTGGTAGTATCAAGTCCCCCATGGGTGAGACTAGTACGAAGATGAGGAGGATCATAAAGGATGTGTTCTCCATACGGTGATCATAAGCGAGGGTGTTGGTAAAGGCTTCCATACTAGCGCAGAGTAAGGAGTGTGTTGACACTATATAGGTGGTACTCCCGAGGGTGAGGCATTGAAAAAAACCTTCCAAGGGATCAGCGGTTGGTATGTGGGTAGCTGGTATGGAAGATGTGTTGGAGGTTGATGTGGAGGTGGTGTTAATGGATTGGGAAACTAATGGGTCAACCGTGGGGTTATAGCAGTAGTTGTATTGGTAGATGTGGGTGTAGGTGTAGGTGAAGCGGTATTGGTTGGTAAGTAGACGACTTAAGCTGGTATGAGTACATTGTTGGGTCATTAAAGCATGTTACATGTGTTGAAAGGTGATGGGTCATTTGGAATGGTATAAGTGTGTCCTTTGTGTTCAAACTTTACACAACGATGAAAAGTGGAAGGAATGCAACCCATGACATGGATCCAGGGTCTACCAAGAAACAAGTTATATTGGAATTCCTCCAAAATATAAAACTATTATGGAACAATGTGGGGCCCACATGAACATGCAGATGATAGTGCCTAATGTGGAGGTGATAGCGTCGTTGAATGGACGCAACATGACCGAGATGTTTGTGCATGTAATTTTCAAGTATACGCATTTGAGAAAATGCATGGGATGAAATGATGTTAATGTTAACGCTCCATCAATCATCACATGACGTACCCGTATGTCATCAATGTGTACAAAGATGAATAGGGCTAGGTCCAGTCATCATTTTGGTATGGTGTGATATTTGTTTCGAGAAGTTGAGGGAGGCCACTTGGTGAAAAAGGTGAGGTGGGGATGAGGGTGGTAATTTGGTGAGAGAGGCTACATGATGGGGTGTGATAATGGATTTTACGGGTGTAGGGTCATTGGGTAAAACCTCAATAGATTGAAGAATCTCCATGAGGGCTTGACGATGGGATTCCGAGGTTTGGATGAGGTTGTATAAGGAAATTTTGAGGGGAGATTGGTGTAATTGTTTGAGCATGGTGCGATGTGTGACACCATTAGAAATGGGTTACGCAGGCTATGAATAGTTATTTTAGGTATGGGTGCAGATGGTATGTTGGGCATAGGATTGGTTGGTGGGTCGGGCTTGCCTTTTCTTTTCCCTTCTACGCACGCGTAGTGACATGTACCATGTTTATTTGAGGGAATTTGTCAAATGGAGGTGTAGTGTAAGTGGTATAATGACATGAAGGGAAAACCTACCTGAGGAGAAAAACCTATGAGGTCGGTTGGGCCCAATGACATTTGGGTGGTGGCGTGGCAAGTAATCCGATGCGAACCATGTTAATTTCGTATTTTGTGTGTCACCGTAGGAGCCGTGAGGGAGGAGGTTGTAGTTGTTGAGTGGGTAGTGTGGGAATGGGTGTAGGTGAAGCAGGTCCTCGTCGCCGTCAAAGTTGGTTTTCTTTGGGGTGGAAACAATTGGATAAGGACAATTTTTAAGGCCTTCAGCTTCTCCACATCATACCTTGGCACATAAAGGTATGTGTAAATTTGGTATCATCAAACCCCTTTGGCTTGGGTTTGAGGGGGTCGTAAGGTCGGAGTGGGGCTAATGTGATAACAAAAGTCTCGAGGAGGTTGGTTAAAATTTTGGCATAGGACCCTGCTAGTGGATCACAATGGGAAGCAAATGTAGGTTTGGGTGTAGGTGTGGTTGGTTGTCTAGGAATTTTTTTGGAATCATAGGGATGGGTTGAGCTATGGAATTAGGCGCTGGTGTGTTTTGAGGTATCGGTCAGTTCTTTTAGGTAGGGGTATAGTATATGGATGGGTAAGAGGGTGTGGTTTTGTTTGACTACCTTGTTGTGGAGTAGTGGGGTTTTGTTTTTAGGTTGCACCTTCTTGGGTAAAGGTGATGTGGGTGTACAAGAACTAGAAGGAAAAGTAGATTGAGGAAGAGGATGAGTTACCCATGGGGATAATGGGGTGTTATGAAGGTAGATGACATGGGTCGTGCTTGGGGTGTGAGGGAAATGACCGAAATGTAGTGGGTAGTGAAGGTATCGTGAGGTATTGGTGATAAAGAGGTCTGTAGGTGTGGGTATGAAAAGTGTTGTGTGCCAGGTAGGTTAAAGATTTGTGAGGTAGGAATGGGTGGTTTTGTTATTAGGTTATGAACGGGTGAAGGGTGCTTGACCCTGTTGGGTAGCTTAGGTCTTAAGGCAGATGGGGAAAGTTTGGGTGTGATGGTATGGTAGGAGCAAGAGGTTAAAAATTTTGTTTCTTGGGTTTGGGTGTTATAGTAGGTGTGGTATGGACATTGGAGGATGTAGCTAAATCCAGTTTAATAGGTGAATGAGTAAGGCTAGTGGTCGGGACGACCCTAAAGTGGTAATAGGTTTAATGGAGGTAAATGTTGTGGGTATGGGTTTCGATTTAGGTATAGGTTGGGTTATGGGTAAGGTTCAGGTGTGGATGCTAATTGTAGCATGGAAGGGGTCATGACAACATTTTTGTATTTGGTTTGATAGGTGGAAATGTGTTTGGGTAGATAGTGGAGGTGTCATCGAGGATCTCTACATCTATGTTGAGACAGAAGTAAGAGGCACCCCATAACAAGGCTCTATCCACATACTCTAAGTGATCAGAAAATGTGAGAATGACACGTCTATGTGTGGAGTTGGTGAGGACCTAATGGGAATTCCCATAAAATGTATCTTAGAGAAGGGGAATTGGCTAGCTTTAGCTTGGTGGGTAAGAGAGCTGAAAGTAGGTCTCATGGATTTTGGGTAGCGAGATGGAGAATATTCCCGAGAGGTAAAGGTATCTCCACCGGGTCATGATGGGTGGAAGAGCTGATGGGAGTTCCTCTATAAGTGGAGGAACAGATAGGTTCTCCTTCTTAGGTGGAGGATGTAATGGGTGCTCCTTTGTGGGTGGAGGAGGTAATGGGTGCTCCTCTGTGGGTGGAGGAGGTATGGTAGGTAAAGGTTCTCTAAGTGGAGAAGCTAGGGGTGAGATGGTCTCAATGTTAGTAGAAGACTCCTCCGTAGGTGATGTAGGAGATGAAGGGTGGTCTTCTATTGGTGAAGGAATAGTGACAATTGATTCCAATATAGAAGGAGGATTTTGGGCTAGGATTTCCTCTATGGAAGGGATGTGAGGTGATTGAGATGTGACAGGTACCTCGTTAAAGATCGTGTGAACCTCACGAGTATGGGTATCATGAGTGGATGTCTCACTAGTTTGATTGGATGAGGGGCATAATTGGGAAATGATTTTTAAAGATTTGTAGATTTTAGTTAGGTGCGGCATTGGGATTATCCACATCAACTCGCCTTTCTCGAGCATTTCTTTGGAAAATTTTCTTAAAAGTGATGCGATTGCCATCACTATGACCCTTCACTCAATGATAATTACAAAAAGCTTGTTCCTTATACCACACACGGGCATGGGGGCGAGAAGGGTCAAAACTAGTATGTGGTTTTATGGGTGGCGGGGTGATGGTGCTAGCTTTGATAAGATTTTCTAAAATAGAAGAGTAAGGTTCTCCAATCATGGTATATTTTGCTGCTCTTGTTTGAATCGAAAAGCCTCTACGGGTGATAGATTAGATGAAGGTGTATCTTGATTAGATGGATGATCCGGCTGGCTTTGAGTACCAATACGTTATGTACCTTTAGCCTTTAAATAATTGGTTAGCGGTTTGGAAGAAGAAGAAGTTTTAGTCGACTTGAAGGTCGAATTCTTATTTCGTAATTGGATTTTCTTCTCTTCGATAGCCCAAATTTCTAACTTGCGTGCCATAGTAAATGCCTCATTGAATGTTAAGAAAGTTTGGACCTCAAGGTCGGGAGATATTTCAGTGCAAGTTCGGCGTGAGCTCGATGAGTTCGTTTACGCGGTTGAAAGGTAAGTTGATTGATTAGGCCTGCATCGGCCGAGCGGCAAAATCTGCGATAGATTCATCCTCGTGACTTTGCCGTGTGGAATATAGATCATCATGGTAACTTTCTTGGCGATGTTGATAGAAAATGATCCAAGAAAGCTTGGGCTACTTGATTGAATGAAAATATGGAGTGTTTGGGTAACCCAATATACCAATCTAATTTTGGTCGAGTGAGGAGATGGGAAAATTTCTCAAAAGTAAGGAATCATCATGACCAATCGATAACATCCATGTTTAAACGAGAACAAATGTTGTTGTGGGTCTTCCTTACTATTGAAGCGGTTGAATTTAGGCATTTCCCAATGCATAAGGTATGAAGCATGGGAATGGATGGGCGAATAGGCTCATTAAAAATCTCATCATAAGTGAGAGTGTCACGGGATCCAGATACCGATGCCTCTAGTGTTTGCATCTTATACATCATCAATCTAATTAAGTCATTGGTGGGTTGTGACGATTGGATGCCTCCCATGGTGTGAGGAGGTTAGTTTTGGGTGTATAATGGGTGGGGCATTCCAGTGTATGGGGTTGCCATGTAAGGTGGTGGAGAAGAAGGAAATGAAATAGGGGGTACATACCCGGAATGAACAATAGATGAAATAGATGGTTGTTGGTAGTATGTATATGGGGGAGGAAGGGTCGTGGTAACCCTAGTGGCAATAGGGGTTAGTGATTGTGGAATGGAAAGAACTACGTTCTGAAATGGGGTAGGGGTCACCGACACTGGAGGTGGGAATGTAGCTACGGGTATGTATGAGACATTAGGGGTGGATGAGGTCATGTTTGGGGTAGTTTCCGAAAGTATGGTAGATGTAATGGGTGCTACAGAGGTAACAGACATGACAGGTCATGGCGGGTATAGGACCTGACCTACTACGAAATGGCTGGGGGTAAAGTGGAAGGGCAGATCAACTAGATGGACCCGATGCAAAAGTGGGTGCGAGGGATGGGGGATAGATACGGGCATGTTGTATATCAACTGACCCGAGGTGTCTCGGGTGGACGAGTGGGAGAGGTAAAACTGCAAGGCTACGAGGATTTTGGTCAAGGAGTCGTGTAAATTCCTCGTCTCTGGTAGTGATATTAGTAGGTGGATGGGATCCATGGCTGGTGATAAAATAGAGGGTGGTGAAGGACTAGGTGGAAGTGGTTGGTGACTGGCATGGAACACGAGGGCATTCGCTTGTCTTCGGGTCAGTACCATGTGAACCAAGATCTTGGTCGGAGTAGGTTGCTTCTCTGTAAATAATACTGAGACAAGAGAATAGGTAAATCTGGTGATAAATAAAAAAGAAAGGATGAAGTAACAAATGGTGGGTGGAATGTGAAACAATATAACTGATGCCGGTTAGGAAAACTAACGTCGGTCGGGGGTAGCATTTGTCGATCGTGTAGAAAATGGGTGAGTAAACAACAAGGAAGAAAGCAAAATCGACAAGTATACCAAATCGGGGATGTGTAAGATGTCAATGGGGAAAACTTAGCATGGATGTAGACTGTGGAAAGTGGTAAAAAAGTGAATTGAAAGCTGTCCTTTTGAGTAGGTGAGCAAAAGGAACATGGTAACCGACGATGATTGGGTTTAACCGATGGCGGTTAGGGGTAATCGATGTGACTTCATCGTGAAATTGAAATAGTGATGAGAAAAAGTGGGTGTGAATTAGAATTTGATGTAGAATCAAACCCATAATTCTAGGAATGATGGTGATATGGCCTAGGAACACTTAGGTGAAGCCCGAATACACCAGCTATGATGAGGAGCGCAAAGATAAATAGAAAGTGATGAACATGATCTTTCACCTCAAAACATAAGTCAGCGTAAGCACTAAGAATGAACGTTCCTAGAGTGCCTATTCTATTATGTTTGTTTAGCTTATGCTATTTAGGGACTGACACATGAATTGTGAAATAAATTTTTGAGTGAGGATGGCTTCCTACAAAGAAAGAGATCTAAAGGGTGAGGTTTTAGGTTTGTTATTGTGGGGGTGGGCTACGCTCGAAGTATGACTCGACGAGAAGCGGTGAGATGGGTGCCCACCGTGTCGTGATCAAGTGATCACGTACAACTTCTTATAGGTAAGATGTTGTTTAAGAATGTATGTATTTTCAATTTTTGTGAGGTTTAGTAAGACTCAAGGAGAGAGAAAAGGATAGAAGTGCTTTTCTATGATTCATTTGTCAACCATCGCCCCTAGTAATGACTTCTAGCGTATAGGTTGCCCTCAATTAATGTGAGCTAATGCAGAAAATCAGAATGAAATGCAATGATTTTAAGCCCAAATCGAAAATGGAATTCAATGACACAATAAGAGGAATAGGAGAAAGTATGATCTTTCACTAATGCAATGCTAATGAAAGGGAAGAAATGTTCATTTTAAGCACCAAAGTATGATTACTTTTGGACAATAGAAGAAAAGATGATTCCAAGGGGAGAAATTTAAATTTAAGAACCTTTTGCAAAGGAAAAAAACATGCAACTTTTCACCTAGAAATGAATGAATGTAAGGAACCCCGAATGGGTCCCACCAGGTGTCCCAAAATGTTTCTACTTTTTTCTTAGATCATTTCTTTGAATTGTTTTCGAAACAAATAGGGTAATGGGCATAGGAGGAATACCTGTTCAAATGTCGGTTGATGGGTTATTGTGCACGTATGACTTCGAATCCACACTATTCGTGAGAGCTTCCTTTTGGCTAGGAGGAACTATCTCGTAATGAAAACAAGACCACTAGAAAACATTAAACAAAATGCACAAGTGAACTACCTAGTATGAGCTAGATCCGGAAGTATGATACTTCCTAGATGGCTGACTCCACTATTTTAAACAAATTAATGCTAAAAACAAGGTAAATCCTATTGTTATTTTAAAATGATTTAGGTATCTAACTTAAAAACACAATAAGAACTAGATCTAAATTAACAAAGCTAAGCTAGAGTAGAATCCATAGGTCAAATGGTGGTTCGGGTACTATAGGTCCGATAAAGGTCTCAGTACGTCATGGGTGAGTGAGGGTTAGATAAAATTAGGTGGATAGGTCTCTGTCTAAGGATGTGTGAGCAAACATAGAGACCGGCGTCGAGTCGGGGGTGACCGACTACGTTAGGTATAATCGGCGCCGATTCATTATGAAATTTGGGAACGTCACGGAATGGGGTTTTGGTCCTCGTGATTGCACAAAGGATTTTGGGTTGATCATGACGGGAACGAGATGACTAGAGTAGGTTTTGGTAAGGTTTTTCTAGGTCTACTTGGAGGTGTAAAGTGTGGAGATAGTCAATAATGAGCAAGATGAACAATAGTGTCAAAATGATGATGCGATGAAATAACTAGGAAAGTATGATGTTATACTTACTTGGATTTCATTTCTCAAAGTTTCGTGTGAAGGATAAAGGTGCGATGATGGGCTTGAAGGCTGTAAGTGGCCACCAATTGAATAAAAGCTTCTACATGGGCTGCATGCATGATCCTCTTACTTAGATAGATCCGGACGTGGTTGGGATGGCTATGCAGGGAGAAGATGTTCAACCTTCTTCCTTAGAGGTGAGTTCTGCTTTGGAATTGGCTCTCAAGATGCGTTATCTCTAAGATGTGTTCTTGCTCATCAACTTTATTATTTGTAAAATTTGAGTTTGAACCTTGAGAATAAGGTTGTTTTGGGGTTAAAAGCGGTAGCCAACGTCGATTTGGGCAACTAATGACGGTTAGGATAATCGACGTCGGGCTAGGCGGGATTTTCTAGGTTTAATAAACTTAGGAGATCCTCCCGATTTTCCTCAGATCTTGTGTCATTATCCCATGCATTAGACCGGGAGCTTCTTGTGAGCATGTGGGAATGTGGTTAGAGGGAGTGTAGGCATTGATTTTTAGGGTTTTGGTAAGTCTTAGTTAGTTATGGTAACTTGCCAAGAAGAGGTATTAGGTTGAGTTAGCTTGGTGAGGTGTCTAAGTGAACTATATGTGTAGATATTATTTAAATAAGATATTTAAATAATAAATATAGTGAGGATAATGCATTAATTTAATTAATTTAATTAGATTAATATGAGTGGGGTGAATGGGGTCATGGCTAGGTAAATGTAATAAAGGGTGTTTATATGTCGAGGACGAAGGGGGAGTGTGACCTAATTTTAGTGTCTACACTCCACATCTCATTACAAGGATTCTAGATGAAAAATCTTATAGGAGGCACACCTCTCTCAACTAGAAAGCTTTGATAAGGCCAAAGCTAAATGTCGAACAATGGCGCAGAGCCTATAATGACAGGATGTGGTCGGCAAGATAACAAAAAATATATGAGCGAGAAATATATGAGGGAGATCTAGTTCTAAGGCTGACAACTAGATCAATAAGAAAACCAGCGAAGGAAGCAAGTTTCGCCCAAGTGGTTGGGCCCATACCGAAGTCATGAAAGACTATGGAAATGGTGCATATCTCTTGTGTACACTAGAAGGTGAGGAATTCAATGAAGCCAGTCAATTCCTTACATCTTAAACAGATTTTACACATGAGACATCGTAATCACCACTAATACATTATAGTTACCTACATCATCGGTCATTTAGCTATTTCATTTTTTCCACTCATTTCATTAAAATTGTAGTCAAGGAACTTACTCTTAAGCAATCTATTACAAATTTATGAAAATATTGGCAAAAGCATTCAAAACACATCTCCTCAAACATCATCAAGTAATTTCAAATCTTCTCATCAAATTTTGACAAACAAGATCGACAAAACCATACTAAGGCCTCGCATACTTGGTTTTTATCTTTCTTTCTACTAGGTGAATTTGTCCTTACCTACGGTCTGCTCTAGAAGCTTCTTGGTGTCACAACTATCCCTCTTAAATCTCTTTGAAAGAAAGGATATTCCAAATTTATAGGTCACGAATGTCAAAATCAAATAGAATCAAAACCACCAAGTAAAAGAATATTTTTATTTTACACATTTTTGCCCCACCAACCTTCGGTGATAAGCCCGCATCTCTTACTGGTGGTGTGAGGTTGGGAAAGGAAAGAAGTTCCCTTACTCACCTATAGCCGGCCTTCGGTGACAAACCCATGCTTCTTACTAGTGGCGTGAGGTAGATGTGGGGGTCCATTCACACAAGTTAACAAATCTTGGTATGTTAAAAATACAAATCAAATTATATTAAGTGAAAACAAATGTCCAAATTCCAAAAGAGATCAAATCCTCAAAACCAAATTTTGTCAACCAAAGTTGCCATTTATGAATCTAAGTCTAGATGAACTCGAAAAGTAAGTGACCTCGCTGAACTTGGTGGTAGTTTTGAGTAGGGTAAGTGTGTAGGTCTAAGCTTGGTTTCTATCCTCGGTTTGTCTATCTCTCATCAATCCATTCAAAGTGAAACTCATACAATTTGTGCCCTTCGTAACTCTTGGTGTAGAGCCCTTGCATCTTATTAGTTGCGTGGAGTTGGGAATGGGGCAAATTCATCTCTTTATCACTATACATTCATCATGTTTGCCAACATAAGAAGAAATCATGAACATTTCCCAAAGAATTCAAAAGTTCAAGATTACTACAATATGTTTGTATCATCTCATATCAACATTACAAAGACATACAAATTAAAACATTCTATTTACTGTCATTTGTCATCCATCAAATACATTCTCGAAAAGCATGAAAACAAATACTTTAAAAACATCTAGTATACATGTGGAAATAAATCAAAAATTCTAAGCACCAAAAGTCTAGATCTAAAAAAGATATATAAAACTTGATATATATATATATATCAAGTTTTATATACAATGCCATCATGCACTAGGCATGTTCAAAATGCTCGGTGAGCCCAAAAAGTAAAAAAACACTCATATAAATATCCAACAAAACACTACAAAAATGACCTATCAACCCCTATGGGATCCCTCGGTGAGGGAGTACGACTCACAACTAGGAATTTGGCTACACTAAGGTACTCCAAATGCACTGAGGGCTCATGGTCACGGCCAGTAGCTACCGTCTCACTATGAGAATGACTCCTCCTCATCAAGCGCTTGGTTTTCCTATATCCAACTACCTCAACACGAGAGAGAGGTCATGATCTTTGTCGCCTACCAGATAGGGAAAAAACATCGGTATGCCTACCTAAGGCTGGGCCGAAGGCTCTCCCATGTCCTCATAAATCTTAGCATGAGTCTTCTCCGAGGGGAGCAACAAGGTATCTATGCATAATCAGTGAATCAAGTCTCACCACTTATCAACAATCATGCGAATAAAGGAGAAAATAAGTTAGAAAATGATAAAAAATAAAACCAAGAATAAACAAAATAAAAAAAGGAAATAACAACTAAACAAAGACAAATTCGAGAAAGGAGTAGTAACTCACTTGGATCTCCAGCCTCCGGGGAAGGGTATCTAGGACCCACACCTACCACCGATGCTACCGCCGATCGTGGCATCCCTCTCCCACATTTTGAGAAATGTGATGGCCTACGATGGACTCGCTATCTACCCCTAAATCCCGAGAGGGAAACTCCTCTCGAGATTAGAGTCACCCTCTCTATGCTTTGCTCGCCCTCTTAGCCCATAGGATATCCCCGAGTGTCATGCCACTTGGAATCACCTGTCATCCTCCCCACCTGTCCCTTCGATCTCTATCTCCTATGTCTCCTCCTATTTCTTTCCCCTGAACTCCTCGCACACGAGTCCATGTCAATAAAGCCTCATCACCGCTATGGGAAGAACCAACGGCAATCCAAAGTAAAGGTGCCCAAGGAGCACCTGCTACCCTCGAGCACATACCACCCTCGTAGCGATGATGGGACACTAAGAGTAACAATAGTCCAACCCCGGCCTCTGGACCTCCCCGAGCTTCACTAATGATCTATACACCGGCCTTACTTGGATGAAACATGCTCATGTATGGGAGGCCGAACTCGCTGTGGTACTGTCAAAGGGGTAGATCTCCAACTTCCCTACCCTATCTACTAGCTAATTGGTAGTCCTGACAAGCAATCAATGTAACAATCTTTTCTCCCCATAAACCTGCCATGGCCTGATAAGGAGTGGCCTCCATGTTTGTAGTGGTCAAAGAGGCCACCGGTTGGTGAGGCACTCTAAGAATGGCCATCCCCCCATCGCTTTCAGCCTCGCTGTGCAGCCCTGGATCCTCTACCTCTACACCTCTCCCATACGGAGTGATATGCACATACACCCAACTCATGACAAGAGTAGGGTGGCTCGATCCCCTGTAGTCGATGACCACCCTGTATAAATCATGGTAGGTGGTCCTGAGGATGTCTTCTCCCCAAGTGTAAACACGTCCATGGCCCTCAATCTATGCAATAATGGGGGCCCAACAATATAAGAGAGTGTCCCCTCCCTTGTCCCCAATCAATCTCGAAGTAAGGATGCCCATGATAGCCTTACGAAGCACAAGAATATCAAACTCTACAATGGAGTGGACCTTCACCCCCTTCTTTGACCCCATGGAAACAATGACATCCCCCATATAAGTGGCCCACTGAACCACCTGAGATCTCGATACTACTGTCTTAAGAGACAACCACCTCCTAAGGATTGGAACCCCCAGTATACGGTAAACATCCTCTAGGGTGATGGTCCACTCACCCCTAACTCCTAGAAATCGAAAAGTGTTCTGATATGCATCCCAATATGAAAATAAGTCACATAGTATGTAACTAGCAGGTGCAATGTGAGGGACCTATGTAATCCTCCAAATGTCATCCCTCTAAAGAGTATCTCGCTCTGCCTGAGTGAGTGCCTTTAACACTGTTGGGAGCCAATCACACTCCCTCTCTCGGTTCCATCTAATGTACTCCTCCTTCTACATACACCCAAAAACATAAAAAAAGGAGTAAGTTAGTATCAAAATCAGATTGGAAAAACTATCAAAAACATGTAAAAGTACTAAAATGTAAAAACAAGTAAGTAAAGCATCTTTTTGCTTTTGTTCGCGCAAACTGTCGCCACATGCAGAGTGGCGGTTCTTCAGAATCGCTGCCATCTAAGGAAGTGGTACCATGATCGCTACCCGCGCAGGAGGTGGCGGTCTATGCTCCAAACCCGTAAACGGCTCAAAATCCCTAAAATGGCCAAAAAGGTAAAATACAACATTTTAACTAAAATAAGGACCTACCCTATGGGTGCCCCCTAGAAACTCATTTAAAACTAATATTTTCAAAAATAACCCCCAAGACAAAGATTTTATCATTTCTACATTTTAGGTATAAAAACAATAAATTGAGAAGAACTAACCTAAGACTTGGTCGATGTTCCACTCTCAAGGCATGATCACTATCTCACCACGAACATTTTGACTATACTCTCATGAAAACCGTCAAGTGGGTCCCAGAGCTCAAAACTATCAAATCAATCCACACAAATGAATAGTGAAATAATTTCATCATATATATATGTATATAGCCTTTTAAAATTGATTTTGAACGTCTTTCGTGAATTGGAATTCGAGCATCGATGGGGTAAGTTATAAACCCCGCATAGATGATAGTCCTCATTTCATATCAATTTAGTCTTATTTTCAAATTGTTTTATCTATTTGCATTTGGGTCCCCCTTTTTTATTTTATAGATAGTGGGATTTTGGATGGCACGAGCGTGTCGTATAACTCATTAACTCCCCATTTCGGGATCTGCCATACTGGATCCACCGTTTACGCCCTTCATGGCTAAGACACTTCTCCGAGGGGGAAATATGTATGTACCCAAAATTGTAGGGTATTGCACCACCGAAAGATGTTACACATACCCCAATGATGATACAGTCTCCTCATAAGGTGTTCGGGATCCAGAAAAGCTCACCAAGTATACGTTTGTATCCCGCATGCCTCTCTTAGCCTCCGCATGCTTTTTTTTTGCCCTCTACCCCCTTTTCCTTAAATTTTGGTGTTAAGTCATGAGACCACCGCCTTTTGCCCTGGACGGTCTCATGACCGCCGCACAGACAGGGCGCGATCCAGTAACCACCGCCCCGCATAGTATGGTAGCAGTCATGTTTACGTTTTCCGGAAAGTTACGAAAATTGCGTCAAACATAAATCTTCAATTTCTATCCACATTCTTCAGCTACTTTTCTTTGGATTTATGTTTTGCCACCCCGTGGAATAGTGTTTTCACTTTGTTTAATGGTAAAAGAGTTCAATTCCAAGTTACCCTCTAGTGAATGCATTTTCTATAAATAGTGACTTGTTTTCAAACAAATGGCCCCTCTCCTTCTCTATTTAATCATTCAGTCTTTGAGTTTCTTGCTTAGAGTTCCATTGGTTTCATGTTTTGCATCAATTATTAGCTTTCCTTTGTTGTTTAGAAGTCATTCAATTTTCTTGTTTCATCTTACTTCATTGTTGTTCCATACAATGAAATTAACATAGAATAGCTTCATTTCTAAATTAGAATCCATTTAGAGTTGTAGGTTTTGTTTGTCACAAGAGTAGATTCCAGAATTCTCAGTAGATTTGTGTTATATTCCTACAATAAATCTCGTTAGGAATTACATAGTCAAGCTCAGTTCACTTGCACTATCCCTTTCTTACTCGCATTATATCCGGTCTATATCCAAAGCTGTCATTATTTAAGTACCTTCTTTTGTTGATGCTATCATATACATGCTTTTCTGGATTCACGAGAACATGAAGGAACGAGGAGATCACACTGAGGGGACGAAGTCACACACAACTAGATTTACCACTATTCTGTAAACGCTAGGTTTGAGCTATCAAAGTTCTAGTTACAACGTATCAAATAGAGTAGTAAATTATTTTATTTTAGTTAAAACGCTCGCTCTCGATATCGTCGGGGGAAGCATGGGGATTGATAGTTTCTTAGAAACCGTGATTCATTCTCGCTTCGAGGTAGGATCGAGAATATTTCAAATTACAACAATTAGTTGCCTAGATATTTAAGATAAATTCATTACCGCAGAGACAAATAGCCATACTAGGCTATTTTGTTTGTTTTAATTCTTTTACTAGATTAGTTGTCCATTTTCTAAATATATTATAATAAGATGCTATTTAATTTTGTTAAAATACTTCATCGAAAAATACAAAAATAAAAGAATATATGCATAGTGTAGATACATCTTTCATAATTAGTTTATTAATTTTACTTAAAAGTTGAATCGTTTTGTATGACAATCACAAGACCTAGAGAGCCTAGAGAACACATATTTGAACCAATAGTACCTCAACCAAATCTACCCACAATAGTAGGCGATATAGATCAAGACCTTAGGATACAAGTTTTTTGAGCAACGACAAACCTACAAGCAATTGGTGAGCAACTAAGAGGGTTAAATATTGAAGAAGACAAGGCGTACATATTTTTGTCAAATCATCCTAACTATAGAATGCCTCGATAAAATATATGATCGATTGTACAAGGACTCGAAAAGAGGACAAGTATTTGGTTGTGATCGTTTAGTTCCTCAACCAAATGTAGGATACCTCTTCATTGCCATAAATACTGCAGCTTACGCATTCAAGTTGCGAACACCTACAAGGTTGTCCAGAGAAAATTATACAACTTCCGGTTCTAAACATGAGAAATTTGAAAAGGCATATGATTATTGGATAGTCGGAAGGAGAGATTGACTCTTCATATGACCATAGGAGGTCCGCCACAACCATGAACTTACGGTTGTGATCCATAGGTCCCACAACCCAACGGGCCTACTAATCAATCAGACATTGATGTTGGTTTACGAACACTAGTATTTAGATCCTCACCACTTCCACCAGACATTATTACGCAATTCTCCTTACTAAACATAAAGCAGGCCCCAGTCAAGCTAAGGATTTACGGACTAGATTAGAGAATTGTCCATAAAACCCCAGAGAAATCCACCACACCTCCCATCACCATTTTCATGACCTATCTCTGAAAATATATGAAGATACCATAGGTCACTTCCCACATATCCAACAACCAATAAACATGATCTCAAAGAGTCTTCGACATTGATTGGAGCCTCCGAAACAGTCATTATATCCAAGTAATCCATTACACCAATTCAGGTTAGGAGGGCCTTCTTCGCCTTAGATTCACAGATACCATTATTGCATGTTGAGGATATAATATTACCCAATTAGTTTGTCTATATCCATATATATTCCACATTCACCTGGTTGTCTCGACCTACACGACCTCGGGAGGTCGAGTATGAGGAAGAGTTACTTGTAGATTCCTATGCTCGCATGTCACTTTTCCATCATACAAGGACCCTCATCTTTCGATTTCACCGGATAGCATATTCATCATCACACACTTGGGGGAATCAAATAATTTATTTCTTCCCCTCTCGCCATCGACAAACAACTTATTCTCTCATCACTTCAAATATAGACTTTTATAAGAAACATACACATCTTGATACATGCTTGTAGTTTCATTTCTAAAGACACACTCTCATGCTTTAGTTCACACTTAACTATTGAGGGAATCCTATATACATGAACCTCACACGCTACACACAACATACTTGACACACTCAAATTACACTCTTCTTGCATATCTATCAATAGAAATTCAATATAGTAGTAAACACCTACTCTACACGCACACTCAACACGACAAACTTGACACATTTACAACATGTTTCACAAAAATTTCTATCACAATATATCTCTTCCACCTCACACAACATACATCACTCAAAATACATGAGACATCTCTGGCTTACAATCAACAAAGACATCTTACACAATCTACATATTTGCAGACACTACCTACTCAACACTTTCTACATACAAAAACAACCTACTACAAGTTTGCTGTGTTCACAACACATCTCTCTCAACACATCACATTACTCACTCAACGAGTTCTGAAGAAATATATTTTGTAGACATTCAACCAAAATGACACACTACCCTATGATGTGCTCTAGTTCCATGATCCATATTCGACTTATGAGGGTCTACCTCTCAAATGGACCCCACCATACTCACATGGTCAATCAATCTCTCATTCACTCGCACGCTTACAATATACACTTTACTCTCGACATCACATATTTTAATACAAACAATTCAAACCATTTCCCAATGATGTTTTCTTATTCTACGGTTCATTCTTGACTATTGAGCTAGAATGCTTCAATGAACCTCATCCCATACATACATGTTCACACTAACTCGGGGCATGCAGCTCCTATCACCTCCCTCCATATTCCATTCCATATACACTCCATAATGTATTGTATATCTTGGTCACAATTAGTCTTGCCTACATTTTTTTTACATGTACGTCTTATTACACATGCTAGATAGATATCTTGTATGTCATTATCTTTCCATACACACATGCGTGCTCAATTGGTTTCTAATTGTGATCACATATTTTAAAGATCGATACATGCAACATGGATGTTTGGCGCAATACCTATTACTATTACCATATAGGCTCTTGGGGGTATCCACTTCTGCACACTACAGTCTTTATTATTTCATTTCTCATAGCACATTTTTATCAGATTATACATGTTGTGACATAATTTTTATCTTTCTCACATGCTAATGAATGTTTAGTGTGAAACATTTTTCTTACAGGTCTATTTGCTTCCATGGTTGTCTATTACATATCGCTTGTAATTATTTTCTATTTTTTGGGCTCTACCCTTTGTTTTGTGCACACACCTATATAATTTTGGCCTAGTTGGCCTTGATTATCTCGCAACATCATGAGTGATGTCCCATGTTTGAATTCCAACTTTTCATGGTCTACATTGTCTTCTTGCATCTTAGTTTACACATTGTATGATTGCTAATTTAAATTTTACATGCGTGTTTATCTTACTTTACTAACACTTGTCTCCTAGAGCTACTTTGTTTGTGTCTGCCTTAGTTTCTACTAATAAAACACCCTCTATGGTAAATATAGTTTCAAGATAATGATCGGCCCTCCTTTGGGAAGCATACTCCTTAAGCGAAGTCACATGCACAAAAACAATGGAGGCATCATTTGCGTGAATCAATCATGTCATACAACACTTCACAATTACCACACAACATAGTTCAAGATTGTATAACACGAGTCATCAACATCAAACAGGCTCATCAATTTGAGTTAAGTCCTTACCATAACATAGACACTAGTGCCTAATCCTAGAAAAAGCGCCAGCACTAATCAGACTCTTCCTAAAACACATATGAATGGGGTAGTTATAGAGCATCCTTTAGTGCAACACAACTGCAACACTTCATAAAGCAGATTTTACTGAAGCCATACCGTCTTTAGCACTTAGCATACATCCATTACAATTTTTTTTTTACTTTTGCATTGGATCGAAATTGGTCAAACTGGAATGGATCTTTACACACCATCTGCAGTGGTGTTCCATACCTCGAAGTAGTTAAATATTGGAGGATAACACCAACCTTTTATCCCTACACTTCTTCTAGTTCTTGGCGTGAGATCGCCCAAAACACTCATTCTTCTACATCATGTACAAGATCCTTTCTACACTCTTTACCTTATCACGGATCAGGTGCATATGTGATTTTTCCATTTTTCACATTTTACACCCTTTTTACATACTTTTATTCATATACATGCATATTTTACTACTTGTTTTTTTTTCTTCTTTTTATAGATCCTTCCTTATGGGAAGAGGTAGTCAACATCATCCTACATCAATCACACAAACATTGACATCAACAATAGGTACATTTGCGATATCTACACATACGCTTCTACCCTAGGATCATCATCATCACTTTTCACTTCCTCCTCTTTAGCTTCTACGCTTCACATTTTTCATTATCATTCCACACTTTTCCTTTTCTATTGGGACACTTTCGCCATCGATCTAAATGGTTATCAAGTAGGCATATCTATCTACTTTATGTTATCAAACATTCTCTCAACAACATAAAGTGGGGAAAATGTAGACACAAAATCTCACACTTTGGGTAATTATCTAGTCCAAATTACATACTACTATTCATATGATTCGTAAGTAAGAAAATTACTCATTAACCCATGTCCTTGGCCATCTTTTCTTTCTTTCTATTGCCACTTTTAGTCTCACATTTTTTCTAGCTCATTCTATCTTTTCATACTTAAGCATTTCACATCCTGACACCAACGCCCACCAACACGCCAACACCGAGCACCCCCGTCCCTCTAGTGAACTGACCTATTTGTGCTTTGTTCACATATTTCAGGTCCTTCAAAAATTCAAGTAAAGGAATCATATAAATATTAATTTATGTGATCATAATAATGGAAAAAGCACTAAGCATTAACTATCACCACCTAAGGTTTCATCCAAATACTATTCAAGAGTATTCAAGCATCCATTCTAGCATCCATTCAAGGGGAAGGGATTGAATTGTTTAACATATCTTTCATAGGAGGGGAATTCTATTCTATTTTAAGGACACATCTACTTGCATTGCTTACATCTAGCTACTTTTGCTCGCTTCATCAAGTGTGACACACAAGAGCCACCTAAGGAATAATTCCACATACACACACCTAGAACTACATTGGGTTTGAAATGTAGTGCAACACTCAGTCATAAGTTCACTCATTTGACATACTAGGATAGTCTAACCCCTTATTTGCATTATTTTGTTTTTGGGATTTGATGCACTTGAGGGTTTTATAGGTCATTTCTTTATCACAGTTATTAATGACATCATCGATCATCGTGTGACTAGAACAAGAAGCTTTAATGATAGTGAACACTTTGTGACCCTACGAAGGAGGGTTTCTAAGGTTTTTAGCAATCACAGCACCCAAAGCAGTGTCCCATGGCACCGTGCAGCGCCCGATCCATTCCATGCGCCCCAATCACGAAGATCCTCAGTAGGTCGTACACTTTTCTTAATCTTGTTTACAACACTTCTCCTTCACCATTCATCGGTCATCAAGAAAGCATAATCTATGATTAATTGCGCGAATGAACTAAGTCTTCTTATCTCTTCTTTGCAACTAGGGTTTCATATTTTTCTAGCTAAATTTACTTGGGTCTATATTGTGCTTCATTGTATATTTATTTTACTGATACATTGAAATTAGATTTAGCATTTATAAATTCTATATTTTCTTAATCAATCATGTCATTCATTGCAGGACTTGTTTTCACATGTGCTTGAATTTATTTTGATAGTTTATGCATACCCAAATTCGGGGGGCTCTTTTTTAATGCCCTCCCACTCACATA
The DNA here is from genome assembly GCA_018340775.1 of Taxus wallichiana var. yunnanensis. Classification (NCBI taxonomy): domain Eukaryota; kingdom Viridiplantae; phylum Streptophyta; class Pinopsida; order Cupressales; family Taxaceae; genus Taxus; species Taxus wallichiana. The sequence goes on from CM031237.1 coordinate 253,424,008, forward strand.
TTTTGGTCCTTACAACCATGTAATAATATGTGATGGAACCTCGTGGAAGAAAGTGAGGAGGTTTGTGCCTAAAATATTCCATAAGGTAATGCTTTTACCCCCAATATCTTATTATTATCACTGAAGAATTTAATTTTTCATGCCATTATCTTGAGAGTTTTTACGCGATATGATATTTTTATAAGGATTCGCTCTAAAATTATGCTTCACTATTGGGTCTAAATTAATTGGTCCCAATTTGGCATCAAGCTAGACTTAGTCCAAAATATGACTAAAATGTATTCTGCTATCTTGTTTTTGCTAACCTAGCTAAGGTGGTCATGGTCTTTCGCATAAATCCTCCACTTGGTATGTCTGAAGTTCCCTATTTGTGTTCTTTCCTTGGACTCACATGTTTGTCATTTTGGATCATACAAATATCAAATTCCCGATTAGGATGGAATTGCACATTCTTCACATGCCTTGTTGCCACTTTTTGAACCTCATTGCTTCCTCAATAGGATGTGACGTTACCAAAGAACTATTTAAGATCTATGTTGTTAGATCACAAAGATGATTTTGTGTTGAGGATGACCTTTCTCATGATCCCAAACACCCATTATCATATAGGTGGTGGACTCCTCATACACTCAAAGGATGGTTTACATTAAAATCGCCAACAACTCGTTTCAATTCCAATTCACATAATAAAATATTTCTTGGACTACCCTTTATTAGTAAAGCATAAAAAACCCTATTCAAATACCAATGTAAAATCCTCTCGGTGTAATCGTGGTGAAGATGGTCGACCATTATAGGTAGAAGAAACAATCATAAGAAAGTCCCAATTATCCACCCTTCTCCCTAAAGCTTCCAAGAATGTTAAAATGGAAGTTATCTTGTTTCTAGTTGTGCAAACCCATCGTAAGCCCATTAGTTCTAATCTCTCTAAGACTCCTATGGTTTTTTCTCTCTTTTAAAGAGGATATCCTCCACTTCTAAATTATATATTCCTTTTCCTTTTAGTGATCCACAAAGTTAACAGGGTTTAAAATTAGTTTCTATGATAAGGATGCTTTTCCTTTCGTGTATATTCTTCTATGTTCTTCACGTAAAAAGGGAATGTGCTACTCTTGAATCCCTCTCGTTGCCGTAAGGAAGGAAAGTTTTCACCTCCAACCAAACATAGAGCATAGTCTAGTGAATTTTTCTTCTAACCAGAAATAAATTTGGTAGAACAGTTATGACACCATGTTTCGAACATGAATTCAGAGGATATGTCTTCACATGCTATTTTCAAATGAATTGATACTCGTGAAATGTAAGGGTTCTAACAAAATCCACTCACAAGTATACTCACAAGTAAATCTTACTATGAAATCTTTCATTCAATTACATAATTTAACATTTTATATATGGTTGGTACAAATGAAATAGTCGATTACAATTTTTGTGTGCATAGTGAGCATTAAAAATTAGGAATGACCTGATATACACATTGGCATGGGTATTTAATGTCCATTCAATGCTTGGTAGCGTGCAAGCTAAAATATAGATGGAGACCTATTTTTAATGTTTCTTTATTTCCTTTTACTAAAATGATAGATGGAATTACAATATAAACAAAATATCAACCAACATATCATCTGTCCTTGCATACCCAAAATATCAAGAGTTGATCTTTTTAAAAACATTCTACTATGGGTTTGTCCAAAACATTCTTTCCATTTGTGATAGCTTGTAGAAGCTTGAAATCACTATTATTTTTTTGTATCATCACAGACGACAACTATTCTGGAAGAGTAGAAGAAAACCCACCATCTTCATGCAAGAAAAAGGAAAGAATAAGATAAATATAGAACATTTGCTTGATGAATGTGGATTTAAGCGAAGAGTCTTGTCTGAAATTTGAAATAACACATGGCGGTGGACAAGAGTTGTGCATACTTTGTAGTCAATTATTTAACTTTCCATGAAATTTCCCATGGATTTCAATCAGAATAATTGCAAGAGAATACAACGTCAATTTCACTTGGAAGTTGTTTCTGGTCATAAAGTTAGGATGACAACACCCTTCAGATGCCTATTTTTGAATTTAAAAAGACATTGTACAGATTACAAACTACTCTTCCCTAATTTCTCTGCAATCAATTTCGCGTGGAAGTTGTAGAGTGTCAAAATTGAGGGATGACGCACCCTTCACATGCCAAATTTTGATTAAAATCAAATTGTTTCTTCCCACAAAACATTATGAGAATATGTGTAAAATCAACAAGAAGTGCACTACGTCAGAGTGGGAAGATTATCTAGAAACTAAATTTATAATGTTATTGCTTACCTTGTGGTGAGCCAAAATATTTATATGGTAGTGAAGCGGAAAAAATAAATTTTACAGAGGTGAATTAGGAATAATTATGTTGGGGTGAACCATGAAAAAAGTATTTATTCATAGTAAGCGACAGGTGAAATAATTTGTTTACTCATAGTAAGTGATATGCAAAATAATTTGTGGGGTGACATTAGATATATATATATATATATATATATATATATATATATATATATATATATATATATATATATGTATATTCATGATTATTTTAGGTAAGGATCATATTTTATAGTTGTATGAATGTATTAACACTTTTTAATTTTAAAGTGTGTTGAAAAATTATTGAAAACTATGTAGGATGGGAGGAAAAATTTAATACAATCATGGTTTTAAAACAATTGTAAATTATCTTTGATGTTTTCTAGCATTCAAAATATGATTGCAATCACACCTAGAGAATCAATTGAAGGGCAATATTAGATGATGTAGCACAGACACAAACATAAATGGTCTAAGTATAAAACAAAAATTAACATATATGTAATACTATTTTTCTATGAGAAAATTACAAAACAAACACTTATAAATTCAAAAAACATGCAATTCTACAATATCATTCCAAAGTCATTGATGTGGCTCACGCTTCCATAATTGTACTCATATATTATGAATAATCAAGTCTATACTTACATTTTTTTACTTCATAGAGAATAACTCTATCTCCAAGAAATATTCCAAGTGTTGATGCAATTACTTACCCTAGCTAGCTAACAAGAACTCCAAGCTAACCAATCTAAACCCTACACTTTGAGTTGGAACCTGCGCATGAAACACTATTTCCCTCATAACAAAATTGTTGAAGAATTATTTTTGAAAACAAAAAAGCTTTAGATTCCATTCTCAAGATGTTTCCACTTCCCATCGATAATTCCAACCTTTCAGGAGCTTATAATCATGCTCTCTGCCATGGGTTTGGCACTCTCACATGTTTTCAATTATAATTCAAACCCTAGATTTCAAACTATTTAGGTTACATCATGATTAGAAGTCCTCGATTTAGGGGCATCATCAAAATAACATCAAAATTGAGAATTTCACATTCACTCATGGTTATGAGGTCAAAGTAAGTGTGTTGAGTCATGGAGGAAAGTCTTACTTGGTCTAGTGTTCATAATTTCAAAGTTGACCATTTCCCTCCCTTTTGTAAATTTAAAAATGGAAATGTTGTAAAAGAGAAATTAGAACTTGTAGATGGTGGTGAAAAGAGAGATTTATGATGGTTTAAGCATGTAATGTATATCTAAACAAGTCCTGTGAGTGAATGTGAGGCAATAAATGCTTCATTATGGGCATACGAAGAGTCATGTAGTCCCAGAGTTAGTTAGGGTTGGTGAAATAGGAAGAAAAGGGAGATAAATTCAAATGAAGGGTTAGTTACTGTTTCATTCCTCAAGGGAAAGGAGGTCGGAGGAAGGAAAAGAATGAAAAAGCATGATTTTATAAGAGAAATATAATTTTGAAGACATAGAACTTTGTTTTGTATCTTGTCTTCTTCTTTAGAATTATGAGTTTTGATTTGCATGGCTTAAAATCATATAATTATTATTATAATTATGTGGAGATTTTCTGCCAAATATTTTCGGAGATTAATATGTAGTACAATGTATGGTAAATGTCTATTTTCCTAGTATGTAAACTAATGTGTAGGTGTGTTATAGCTGCTATAATACTCTGTTTTTTGCGAGGATTTCTTAGTAACTTTGAATCTCACGGTCTTGAAGAGAAGTTCTTGTATTGTTAATCATGCGGTTGATAGTGGATGAAATCAATTTTTATAGTTTATAAGGTTTATTATTTAGATTACGATCAGAATTGAAAGCTTGTAACCATAGAAATCAAACCTAAGTTGTGTATTCTTTGTGCGAGAAACTCTATTTAATAGCATGAAGACTACAAAGAATATTTTTCAAGGTAACATTGTGGGGCATGTTATGTTGAAGTATTTGAATATTATTCTGAAGAAATCTTATTGTAATAGACATTGATTCACATAAGAAGCTATGGATTTGTTTAGTGCCTTGATTTCATAGTTTACACAAATAAGAAAATGATGTTCTTTTCCATTTTGGTGGTCAATCAAACCTCACTATCAGTAACTAAAATGAGGAGAGGGTTAGGACATAACCCATGAAGAATTTTGAATTCATAAAAGGGTAAGTGCACCAAGTTGGGGGGCCAAAAAGTGGAAAAGAAAACTGAAAATGAACGAAATATGACCACGTTTTACAATAACGTGATTGTGTTATATTTTCCTAGGCTCGAGAATTCCACGAACCTAAAATGCATACGCATTATAACACACTCACGTTATAATTCATACACGTTTCTATGAATACAAAATGCGTATGGATTTTTCTCTATGTGGAATTTTGTAGGGGCTAGAAGGAGCCATATTGAATAAAATAAATGTTATTCTTTTATTGTGGTTCTTTATACTTTTTTATGTCATATACTTTAAATTTATTTTAATAAATATAAGAAAGTATGGTCATTACACTTTGATGGAAGTGGTCCTAGAGTTCTAACAATGATAATCTAGAAGATAGTTTTGAAAATCTAATGTCGGTCAAGATTTTAGTGTTTTTTTATAATATCGAGGCCATGACCTAAAATTTCAAGCCATATCTATTAGAGTCAGTATTTGTTTTGTGAAAAATATAGTCATTTTTAGGTTTTTGATCTTACGGATTGAATTTTGTCCCTACCACTACTTGAATTGGTACTAATTTTTAAATTTGATCCATAATTCACTTTAGTGACCACGAATCATCCTCTCTATGATGCTTATCTACTTCTTACTAAAATGAGATCCTAACTAAAATGATGTTTAGAGTTTAGTGTTTAGGGTTTAAGGTTTAGGTTTTAGGGATTTGGTGTTTAGGTTTTAAGGTTTAGGTTTTAGGGATCAATATTTAGTGTTTGGGTGTTTAGGGTTTAGTATTTATGGTTTAGGGCTCAGGGTTCAAGGAATAGGGTTTAGGGCTCAAGGTTTATGGTTTAGGGCTCAAGGTTTAGGGTTTAGGGTTTAGAGTTTAGGGTTTAAGCTTTAGGGCTAAGGGTTTAGGGTTTAAGATTTAGTGTTTAGGGTTTAGGTTTTATGTTTTTTGGCTCACGATTGAGTTTATGGTTTAGGGTATAAGGTTCAGAGCTCATGGTTCATGGTTTAGGTTTTATGGTTTAGGGCTCAGGGTTTAGGGTTTAGGGCTCATGGTTGAGGGTTTAGGGGTTAGGGTTGAGGGTTTATGGCTTAGAGTTTAGTGTTTAGGGTTTATTATTTATGGTTTCACACCTCGGGGTTCAAGTTTAAGTTTTTATAGTTTAGGGTTTAAAATTTAAGGTTATGTTTAAAGTATAGGGTTTAGGGTTTGGGGATTTTATTTTTACTGATTTAGGGTTTATGGTTTAGCTTTTAGAGCTCATTATTTAGGGTTTGGTTTTTCGGGGTTTAGGGTTTAGGGTTTAGGCTAATGGTTTACGGTTTATTATTTAGTGTGTATGGTTTAGGATTTAGGTTTTTGGCTCGGGATTTAGGGTTTAGGGCTTATGGTTTAGGGTTAAAAGGTCATGGTTCAAGGTTTAGGGTTTATGGCTCGGGGTTTATGGTTTAGGGCTCGGGGTTAAGGGTTTGGGTGTTATTGTTCATGGTTCGAGGTTAGGGCTCGGGTTTATGGTTTAGTGTTTAGGATTGGGATTTATGGTTTAGGGTTAAGGCTTCATGGGGTTAAGGGTTTAGGGTTTAGTTTTAGAATTTAAGGTTTAGTGTTAGGGTTTAGGTTTTGGGTCTCGGTATTTAGGGATTGGGTTTTAGGGTTTAGGGTTTAGGGCTCGGGGCTTAAAGTAAATAAATATTACCCAATACAACTATCTAGTTTTACCCATCGCATGGGAAATATTTTCACTCATTGTATTCTGTCTTACCCATTATTATTAGTAATTAAAGAGAGTATTCAAGCCTGAAAAGGGTTCATCTTAAACTTAGTGAGGAAGAAAATTTAAAGAAAGTCATCATGATTTGATGTCTTTCATGCAGTTGATATTTAAAGGATAGAAATTTCATATTTCTGAATGTCCAATCCTTCCACATACTCCGGTGGTTCTTGATCCTAAAGATACACTGTGGAGACACCATTACTTGGCTTTAATTTATAAAAATAGAGATATTTGTAAATTCGTGTCATGACCTCTAAATCTATATGAATTTCAAGTTGATTGGAAATCACATCACACCCTTCTCTAGGATTGATGAGTACTATATATTTTGAAGGTTCTTTTTGAAAACATCCATGGTTTTATCATATAAGGAATTATCGATGAATGGAAGGTCACTAAGTCGTGAGACCGGTGAATTCCATTTAGAACTAAAGAATGAATATTTCTTGCAGGAGATTGATAGCCCCTTTATGTTCAAGTAGGAATTCCCAATATGTCATCGCTTATTTTAAACACTTCGGAAGTTTTGTCAAATTTACTATCCATTCCGGTAGAACAGAATTTCTCTTTCTCCGGATGAGAGGATGCGCCAAGGAAATTCAATTATGATCCTACACCTAAGCATTAGTGTATTCTCTATGTTTATTTTGTTTCCTTTAGATTAAATTTTGTGTTGTGATGGATTGTATTTTCTGACTTCCGATAGGTCATCACTTGGCACATGATTACCATACATGGAAATATGAAATGTGAAATTTGTTTTGGAGTGTGAATACATTTACATTGAGAGTGCAAGTACATGTGGGAGAAAAAGGTTGGAAGAGATGTATAATATGCATTTGCCCAAAGGTCTGAGAGTAGATGTCATATCAATTTAGTTACTTTTCCCACCTCCTAAGCCAATGTGAGGTAGTTAATAGGAAAACTCAATAGCAATA
>CM031237.1:253431346-253556346 GCA_018340775.1 Taxus wallichiana var. yunnanensis
TGGAGTGTATCAATATCTACTATCTCCTTCTGCTAAAGGAACACTCTCATGGTGGTGGGATTCTTTGTGGGGACTCTACCCTATACGAATAGGTGCACGTTGTGCACCTGAGTCGATCTGTCTGAATCCTTTTCTCGACCTTCGGAAATCTTGAAAACAAAATAATTTGGGATCTCGTTGAGGATAAATGCAACTGTAATAGACTTTCCTCGAAAGTATAATGGCACCTCATTATTATTACAAGGTGGAAAATAAAACAACATCACCATCAGTCCCAAAAATTATTTTTAATCAAATTGCTAGTCATTACCAATGGATGGGAAACCATTTTCTTGCAAGACAACTAACAGGAAAATTAGTGTGAGGATCCATGAATAAGGTGCATATGATGTCTTTTGTTTTTTATTTTTTCTTTACATGCACATATGACAATTTTTGGAATAATAAACCCTACTGACCCTCTTCTGTAGATGTCCAATGATCCAATTTGCACCATTTCCAAGTCAACTTGAGAAAAACATGCCTCCAATGTGTTTGCAAGAGAGGCACGGTGGGGGTATGTAGATTGTGAATACCTCATTCTTTTTTGATTAAATCCTCAATTTCAATTTTATTTTCAACTATGTGGGTCAAGCTAAATATTCTTGACTACTCCTGGGGATGTTAAGAACTACGGGAGGGTTAGGAGAGGGATGTTAGGAATATCATGGTTTGGTTGTGGTTGATTCCCCTTAACCTCCAACTCGTAGAAATAAAAAAATTATATTCAATTTAAATTCTACTCTATACTTATCAAATTTTGCAAATGCAGCTTTTAAGAAAAGAATTGTGCCTCGCCTCTTCTCCGTGGTGCCATCGCCAATTCAGATCTTTCCGGTGATCCAAAGATGATCGCTTGAGATTTATATCCAATTGAATTAAAAATATGAGGGCATGGTGAAGCTCTAAAATCACGTTTAAGGGAGATAAAATGATAGAGGCTTAGGTTTCTTTTTTATTTATAGTAGACATAATGCGTACACGTTATGGTTTGGTAAATTCCAAACCTAGGAAATTAAAATGTGATCGCGTTATAATAGAACACGTACACGTTTTTATTTTTTTAGGGTTTTTGTCCACTTTTTTCCCCCAACTTCGTGCACTTACCCCTAGATAAAAAGAGGGGAGGATGTTATACCTCCACTTACTTAAAAGCTACAATTATTCTTCTTTGATTGTTCGATGTGCTCAAATGGATAAGTTTAGTTGCTTTAGATTGTGGATTTAGTTGGATAACACCTCCGTTGAATTATTGATGATTAGTTATGGAAGCTTGATAACCTTCAAAGTGATGATCGAGAGATATGTTGCAAATTTGGTAAGACTTTGTTGTTTCTCATAAGTTGGTTTCCATGGAAGGTCAAATCCTATTTATAGGTCAGTAGCGAGTAGAATGAAGGGTGAAAATTGATCCAAGTAACATGTGGATCAATGATTAAGGATTCATGAGAAGAATGGATAATTAAATAATTAAATAATTCTATATATTAAGAAAATCCTCTATTGAAATTTTAATTCAATAGAGAGGGAATTTTATTTAAATTTTTAAATAAAAAGGAGGGAATTTATGAGAGGTAAGTGTGTGGATTAGATCACGTTACCCCTAAAAATAAAAATGGAAGGAAGGATAGCCTCTTTTGATCCTCAAGATCATCCTAGACATACGAAGAGAGCATACATGGTGTTGCCTTTTGGGATAGAAATAGACATCAATGCAAGACACACAAAAGGATGATATATGCAAAATAATAATTAAAAATTAATAAAAAATATTATAATGGTTTCTTCAAAAAGAGGCTATGCAATAAAAAGGATTAGTAGTTTGTTGCTTATAACCCTTGATACTATCGAATGACTCGTGATGAAAATAAGGTGGGTTAGTAGTTTTTAATTAAACAAAAATCACACAACCACAAAAAGTTAGTATAATCGTAAGGTGAGTATTAAAACAGATGGATTTTCCCCTTGTTCATGTAATAGTTCTATAAAAACATAATGTGAAACCCTCTAAAACACCACAAAAACACCCAAAAATATAGTTAGGTTGATTGTTACTAACGTAAAACTATAATCCAACAGAGGCACTAATTTCCATAGGAAAGGCATTACTTCAGGTCAAAGGTGTTAAAGTAGAGAAAAGGCACCAATATAGTGTAAAGGTTCCAATACAAAGGAAAGACGTTGTTTGAGGAAGCAAAGGTGCCAAAGAAGGTTAATGCGAAGCTTAAAGCAAAAACAAAGACACTAAAGTATGAGAAAAGGCACTACAATAGTCAAGAAAGACACTAAAACATAACAAGGGCACCAAAACATAAAGGTTAATTTTTGAAGAGTTCAATTTTAAAAGTATAAACATAGCTAATTGAGAGAGCATAAAAGCAAAAATCTAAGAAAAGCGCTAAACCTACACATAGCAAAATGTTAGAAAAAAGGTGCTAAAGTATTCTGCAAAGCTGCCATGGGTTTGAAAAAATGTGCCAAATTATAATCATGTAACCAAAAAAATTAATATTGGTGAAAAGGTGCTAATGTAGGTCAAAGGTGCGACTTCTCATAGCATAGGCCCTGAAAGATAGGACATTAGTTCCAATACAAAAAATTGTCATGAAAATTCAATATTATAAGGTGTAAACAAAAACATTTTGTTTTTCAAATTTAGAGAACTTTTTAAAAGTATGAAATACTATTAAAAACAAAAAATGTATTAGGGGTTAAGCCCCATGGTGGGTGCAAAAATATATACAAAAAGAGTGTTAGTTGTAAATATAAATAGAGAACTAAGCTATCTTAATCCCTAATCTAACACAATTAATATATACCTTAGATTGAGCAAGATAAGAAGAGGGGGAGGATGTTATACATGCACTTACCTACAAGATACAATACTCCTTTGATGGTTTATATGTGCTCAAATGCGTGAGTTCACTTGCTTTTAAATTGTGGGTTTAATTGGACAACACCTCCCCTTGATTTATTGATGATTAGTTATGGAACCTTGATCACCTTGCAAGATGATGATTGAGAGCTTTATTGGAAATTTGGAAGTACTTAGTTGTATTCTCATATATTTTTAGTATGGAGGGTAGTAATCCTATTTGTAAGTTGTGGGAGGAGTAATGAAGGGTGGAGATTGATCCAAGTAAGATGTGGATCAATGGTTGAGGATTGATGAGAAGAATGGAGAATTCTAGAATTAGAGAATTCTAGATATTAAGAGAAGGTCTATTGAATTTTTAATTCAATGGAGAGAGGGATTTTATTTAAATTTTTAAATAAAAAGGAGGGAAGTTTGGAGAGGCTTCTAGAAATAGAAGCCTCTAGATTTGGAGGTGGAGCATTTGATTAGGCTAGAATTAGGTGAGATTAATTGTGATTAGGGATGTGATTTGATGGAGAAGCTAGGTGTAGGATAGGTGTAGAGTAGGTGGGTAGGAATTTTAAATTCTTAGAAATTGATAATAGGATTAGTGATAGGATAATAAGATATTAATAATGAATTAAATGATTAAAGGATGAGATGGGATTATTGGGTGAGTAAATGAGAATATTTGAGATAAGGATGTATATGATAATAGGATTAATAATAATTAATCTCACGATTAATTATTATATGGTTAGTGATTTGGGATTAATAATGTATAATAAGTATGTCAACATTTTACATGTCTACATTTTCCCCCTCTTTGAAGGTTTATTACAAAGCAATGACCATTCAAAGAAAGAGAGATTACTAAGGGTGATTCCCCATGTCAAGTGGTCGGGTGAAGAGGAAATGAGTTGAGTGACCTCAAAGGAAGATAAGTGGGTAATGAAAGTAGGAGAAAAATGATGCCCTAGCCAAGGGAGCTAAATGATGGAATGCCCTTGTGAAGGGGGGTTTGAATTAAGTGATTGAATGCCCAAGCTAAGAGGATAATTGATTGATGTAATTATAAGGATTAAATTGACACGATTGAAAGGATGTCCCATTTGAGAAGATTAAATTGCATGAAATAGATTAGATGCGCTAGCCATAGATCTATGACAAGGAGTTAGGATGAGTGATTGAGGGACTAGATGCTTGACTAGTCGAGAATGTTTCCCCACTATGGACATCAAGATCGATCTTGGCTTAGATTGGTCATTAGCTAAATTTTATTGATTTGAGTGCTACTGCAAGATGTACCTCATGCGCTCTTGGCTTGGTTTTCATCAGATCGGTTGGATTTTGACCGGGTAGTTGAGTGGTGGGATAGGGCTTAATGGGATGAAGGAAAGATGAGAAGATGTTAGATAATGAAGGGATGGGGATGAAAACCAGATAATACTATCACGTATGGTCCACATTTTCATCATTAGAAATTGTGATTGATATGGGATAGAGTGAAATGAGCCATGGTATAAAGACCAATACAATTGAATTACCAAATTCCTATGTCCTCATATCATTATATAGAATAATATTAAAAATATGGTCCTCTTATCATTGGTATTTTTGAAAGAAAAAGAAACAAAATAGACCTCATATCATTAGAAAATAAAATTTATGCAAGAGTCAAAACAAACATTTACAAGCATGCAAAGCAAGTTAAATCATATAAAAATAAATTCTAAAGAATAATATAAAAATTTAAAAATATCAGACAATTGTGGATACCCCGCACCTTGGTATATTTAAGCTTTTAAAAATACATGTTTGATCATTTTACATGTGTATTGTCATGTTTTGGTTGTGGGAACTATTTTGCTGAAGGTACAAAAAGTGCAAAAAAGTGGGACATAGTTATATGCTTTGACCCAATATTGTGTTCTATGGGTTCAATATAAAGTTAGAAAGAATGAGGGAAAACCTACATAATGTATCTACTTTCTATTTCAAATTATAATAAAAAAATATATCTATCATGTATGATAACTCCTATGTGTTATATATGGATTTGGAGGTGCAATCCATCCTCAAATTTGGATGTGATCCCATTCTTCTTATTTTATTATTTATTCTAATTTTTATTTGGTAAATCATTTCATATTATTCTTCGAATGTAGAAGTGTGTGAGATGAAATTAAAAGTATTTATTCATTTCTATGATTAAAAATATTTATCGAAATTCTTTTTAATCTTCAATGAAAATTTTAAAAATAGGATGACATATCCTCTATATGTTACAGATTTTTTTATATATTATAATACTCTATCTAAAACTAGTGTGGGTTAATAATCATCCTACATATAATAACCGCGAGAAAAAAAGTGGTTTACACGACACTCTTACTACTAAGAACTTTAATAATAAAATATTAAAATGAATAGCCAAAAACATAAATATATAACTTAACCTCACCAAGAAGACATCCCTACCTAATTGAAAAGAGGGGGAAAATAAATTCACATGAAAACTTTACTAACTAGACAAGGCCATGATATGGCAAATCCTGTCGAAGGCCATGTTTTTTTTGTTTTGTTCAATATATTTGTTATATTATTTGTGCACTGAATTGTGTTATGCGTACATAAAAATGTGCAACCATTTAAGTAGCTTGAATAGAAATTTATAAGCAAAAAAATGATAGGTTTTTTGGGGATGACTTCTTTGGATAGGAGTTTTTTTTTGGGCTTTGGTAAATAAGACTATCTTTAAAGATGATGATTTTTTGCACTTTGTAGTAGATTAGTCAGAGTTATAAAGAATGGATCAATATATTATATTGGTTTTCTGAGTTCACATTATGAACATAATATCAGAGCATAGACAAAACTAATTCCACCTAATCCATGGGCTGCTTTAACCCATGAACTATTTATAGTTGATTTCCCAGTGTAGCTCTTGTATTTTGTATGGGGGTAATTAGAGATTAACAAAAGATGTAGTTAAAGTAATTTAAGGTACAACCAATTGAAATAAACTTGAATTAGATGTCACTCTGCATTGCTGGATGGAAATGCTTGTATTTTATCTAAACATGTAATTTTTTTGTGTTACGCAGCTAACCGAAAGGTAGAGCCTATGCTAGAAATAATCGTAAAAGGGTTTAGAACAAGTGCATAATAGAAAGGGGTAGAGAAATATTTCAAATTTTGATACAGTGTCAATCTAGTCATTGCATAAAAAAGGACTGAAGCTCATCAGTGTCTATGGAGGGTAAGGAAAAACTAAAACCCCGGAGGATGAAGACAAATGATGTGTCTTTGTTTGCACATTTTTTGTTCAATATGTGAGAAGGAAAAAGGAAATCAAACTGCATTTACATATTCAAGCATTGTCGGAGACTGTTACAATATTTTCAAAAGAAAATAAAACACATCCATGGATATTTGATATAATGTCAAGTTCAGTTTTAGCATTATGACATATGATGTCATTTAATGTTTGGCCAACAAAGAAGAAAATACATCAAGTATGAGTCATAACATTAGTAGAAACTCAAATTGAAATGAAAATTGTAAAAACCATACGAAATGAAAGCATCATTTTTAAGTCTCCATTCGTTCTCCTTAGCTACATATTTTGCTATGCTTGAATATAGTAACTCTAGGTGGGATATGCATTGTATGGGTATTGTTGAATAAACAAAAAAATCCCATAACCCCTCTGCAGATAACCTGTGCAACACTTTCCCATGACTTGCACAACAAGAGGCTAAAAAAATGGAGTTGGAGTGTTGTTCGGTAACAATGTAAAAAATATTGTCATAATGGTGTTGCTGCTCAAATACAATGAACAAGATGCATGTGTAGTGTAGACATTCAACAATAAAATTTTATCATGTTATTGTTGTGGAAATACAATGAAAGATGTCTAGGTCCAATAGCAATTTAAAAAGATTAAAATATTCATTGCCTTGTATATATTTGCTTCCTTCAGTGTTGTTGTTCTGTACTTGCATATGAGAATTTGCAAGTGCAAGATGCAATCTGGAGGCAAGTAAATAGTCGGTTATGCAAACAAATTCCAAAAAGTAAATAGTAATTTATGCAAACAAATTCAAAAATTTCCATGATTAAAAAAAGATAGTTTTGTTTAGATGAAAATGCTTCCTATCAACAGATTAGGACAGGCTGAAATGTTTATCATACCAAAGGAATCTCAGTGAAGTAGATGCAAAATGGGTAAGCAAATTACAAGGCCATTATTATGAGGAAGCAAGTAAGGTAGAATGCATACACAATAACCTATAAAGAAGGAAGGACATTGGTGGAAAAGTTGAAGCAATGAGACAACATCATAGAAAAACCATATCTTCAGATGTTAATTTCCCAAACATGCATAATATATTGTAAAGGTAAAAATGTGCCGGGAAAAACACTGTTGTAATTCAAGTAGAGAAAAGAAGAGAATAATAATCGCCAATATTTTTTTTTAGATTATGATTTAATTGTATGAGAAGTAGTCTGAGAATAACATTATTACAAAAATTTGGAAGGAAAGGAAGGAAAACACTATGTAACAACTAGCATGTTATGAAGTAGAGATGTATGTGGTCACAATAAATAGTGTGTAACAAACAAAATTGTTTATTTTCTTTGCAGATGATATCCTTTGTAGGAAAACACAGTTATGTTTTTCTTTTTTTATCTTGCCAAAAACATAGAGTATAAATGATGGATTGCTCCTCTGGTTATACGGGGAGCCAGCCATGAAATTTGTTCGTCTAGGTGCATGGGGTCAAAATTGTTCAAGAACCTGAAAGAAAATGATGGATATGTTAGACAAAAAACAAAGAATTAAACTGAAATGTAATGAGTAGAGCTGGAAGATGGAGATGCTCACCATAAATGGGAGAAAGCTAGGTTTCTTTGATTGTGGAAATCAAGTTGTCAAATGTCAAAGTGAATGTACCCTTGATTTGGAATTGACGGAGAAGAAATAAAGCCTTTGAGATGTCCTGTTGATATTCTTCATATTGTGTTTGAGAAAGCTAAGGAAATACTTTTCCCAGTAATGGCTCTCGCAGCATGCAGTAAAGGGAGTCATCTCTTGTTTGTAAAGTGCAATGGAGCATGTGTTTATGCTTGTATGGTTTTGATGAATTGCAAGTTTCACAAAGGGAAATTTGTTTCATTTCAGTTGGATTTGGTTTTGTGAGATGGTCACATTCTACACAAAAGGCTTGGAAAGGAGAAAGGTATATGTTCTTTGCACGAAGTAAGCCAGTGATCTGCACAAGGGAGATGAAGTTTTAGAGGGATATATTCTTAATAGGAACATTTGATGGGTGAGAAAAATTGAAGTGAGATAACTTAAAAAGGTAAAATTGTGAAGCACTTGCCTCTATGTTTGTGTTTATGAGAGATTGTAAAAATGTTTTTGTAGGCTCATCATTGAAAGGGTCAATGAAGGATGAATGACCTACATATACAACATGTGAAACCTTTGTTCATTTTTAGATAAATTTTTTGAAAAGCAATAGTGGCATGTTCCCTATTGCAATATTGTCTCTTATTGTATGACATAGTGAAACAAGGAAGTTTCCCAAATGTACCTGAAAGGAGAAAGCAACATGTTTGGTTAAAAATGAAGGCAATAATATGGGAATTATATATCTAAATGAAATAAGGGAGCGTGTTAATACTGTTGATTTTTCATTGTCATCATCGGAGTCTTTAATGTAGAGGGTGAACAGGTCGTTGGTGTGATGGGTTCCTGTTACAATTGCAGCAAATGACCCGACGAAGAATGTTGCATTTGATTCAACAAGCTCCTATATTATCACGTAAGGTGTTAATTTATGAGATTCACAAACTTTTGGTATGTTTTCCATAGTGGTTGTTGTAATTACAGACAAAGAGCAGTTTGCATCCCCTCTTTCATATTTTGTTTTTAATATGACACTTAAACCAAGAACACGCAAACCGCAGCCAACAACTACAGTTGATGCAAATTTGTGGACAAAGGTGTTGCTCATGTTCAAAGTAATGATGATTTGACAATTTTTGTCAGCCAAATATGTTTGGACAATTTCATCTTTAAGGGGAAATCTTTCTTGCTATGCTAGTCTCAGACGATCAGACATCACCCTCAAACATAGTTGTAAGTTTTCCAGCACAAATGTCAAATATCGAGGATGGTTGTTTTGTTCCTAGTTTTGGGCTGAAATTTCAAGGGTATTAGAAGGATTTAATTGAAAGGTTGAGCAGGATAATAAATGAATCATGACAAGAAATTATAGAAATGTTAGAAAGAGTTTACCATTTAGAGGATTCTTATAAAAGATCACTGCTGGTAATTCCCTTGTTCTTGGGTGGTTGTTCCATGTCTTCCTTGCTACAACTATCTGCAAAGCAATGAAATATGTACATTGTTGTTATAGAATGTCAAATGTAAAGGAAAGAAAAGAATCAACTACGTAGATGTTATTTTTGGTGAATCAATAGAAGGAGGTATGTGTACTTACAATTGAGAAGCGTTGTTGTTGGTGTTTTTCAAGAGGGGAAAAAAATTTCGGTGGTCACTCCAATATGCAACTATTTCAAATGAATAGAAGGTTTTTTGTATCTTGTTTGACCATATATGGTCGATGATGTTTTTGGTGAAGACACTTGGTTGTTGAATGTAGAAGGTGATTTTTTTTTGCATAAATGTTGAAAGCAACATTTTTTTTTATTTTACTTATGCATGTCGAATGTTAAAATATCCAAAAATGTAGCTAGGGATGGTCACATCATTGGAGTTGGAAGACATTTTCAAGAACAACGAAGATGTTTTTTTTCGTGCAACGTAGACATTTACAATTGTTATGCATTTCCCTTGTAGTAATATGTTTGTGATTGGGGACTCTACGTTTGTGCTTTGAAAGTAATTTTTTTGTAGGAAAGGTATATTGTTTGCAATGAAAATTGCAAGACCATGTAAATGGTGCATAGAAAAGCATTGGTATCCATCAAGATAGTCAACCGAATTGGGAAAGGCATGCAAGTTTCTTGTAAAAAGAGAATGTGAGAATGGATTGATTCATGGTCGTGGAGAATGGTTTCTATGAGCATGGAGACTTTGGGTATTTAGTGAAGCAACTATAATAGAGGAAGAAATATCAGCTGGGGACAAGCCATGTTGAATATCCCATTTAGCTTCATTTTGGAGCTATGCCATTTGTGTATTGATAGTTTGTTTTTGATGCTGAAATTTTTTTCATAAGCGGGGATAGCAAGTAAAGGTTAGAAATGGTTTTGACTCATGACAGAGTTATATATGCCAAGCCATGTGAAGATATGCCAAGAGGATCTGAAAGCAATTCGTTTAAGGGTGAGGCCTTGTGCTCTATGTATTGTGCGTGCACAAAAACATTGTACTTGGAATTATTTTTATATTGTAACTGGTCTCTTGTATGATGTTCTACGTAAGGGTCTAGCTACATGAAGAATAGGAACCAAATCAAGTTCTGTTTGGGTTGTGACAGCTGTGGGTGTTTAGATCTTTGTTGTTTTCCAATAAAGGGGTCATTGAATTTTATCCATATGGCATCAAAGCAAATTTTCGTTGTGTATGCTTTGAAAACACCATCAGAGCCATTAACCAACCCATCTTGTATGTCATTGTTCCCAGCGAAAAGTTCAATCAACATGTTAAGTTTGAGCTCTATATGTTGTGGCAATTCTATAGTTTTAGAGTAGGCTTCCATTTTTCAACCAACGTATCTTGTTCATCGATAGAGAGACAATAAATATTTTCTCACTAGGATCAAGAGTAAGTATTTTTTATTATTTTTAAGAACATCCATGTTTTAGTAGAATGGGAATGGGAACGTTGGATCAACTGGCACTGGATGAATACAAGTATCATTGAGGAATGCAAGATGAGATTTGGAATGTTCTCCAATGCGAATTATATTTAGGACGGAGAAAAAGACAGGATATTTCTGACGCATTTTTTCAGTCAACTAGAATATTTTCACATGTGTATTCCAAGATTCATAGCCAATCAATTCTCTAGAAATTTTGGGGTTGTTAAATACAAGACATTCATTGACTGGTTGTGCTTGGTAGAAATCTCCGCAAAAGATCATGTAAATTCATCTAAAGCAAATTTGTGGGCATGTGTTTTATTTGACAAAGTCATTTCTCTTTGAAGTATAGAAGTTGACCTCCAACCAAGGAAATCTCATTTATTAGAGCTAGTTGTAATTGTTTGTAGTGCTTTACCAAGGAATCTAATCATTCATTGATCAATAGGCGTAGTTCAGATCGATTGGAAGGCAAGAGGAAAGCGAATGGAGTGTTATTCCATTAGCATTGTAAGCAAATTTTCCCATGAAATCCAAGATCCAACCTTTTATTTTCAAGGGTCATTGTGCATGGAAGTGTCATAAATATGGGCCAATGTTTCAAATATCAATTTTGCAACAAATGTTTTTCCCCGTTTTCGACGCCTCAAAGCTAGGAAAAGGTAGATAGGAGTTGTTGGATCTTTATTTTTCTTAAAGGAGATGTCTTTCACAATGGCTTGTTGTTTCTTGTTGAGAAGTTACATTTATTTGAAATATGTTGTGTTGTCCTCAATGCTCAGGTGTCTTCCTAGTTGAAACTATTTTTGTGAAACACCAGAATATTGTTGTGGATTTTGGAAAGGAAAATCATGTTATATGTCATAGTATTCAAAGGGGAGGTGTTCCTGTCTACTCATCATTGTCATTTTCTCAACATTTGAAGAGACAACTGCACATCTTGATCATTGTCAGGTCTCCATGCTACCCCATTTGGTGTTGGTAGTGTAGCAGAATCTGGATTCGTTGGCACAAATGGTGAGTTTTTGAAATGCATATGCATCTATCTAAGTCAAAAATCTTGTTTTGAGGGCATGTTCATTATCTGTAAATGGAACGTAAAGTAAAAGTCTTTCACGGAAATAGTTGTCTATGTCAAGATGTTTGCTATAGTTTATAAACCGCATGCTGATTGGCTTGTTCCCAGGGCATTTTTTTTACCGATGTTGTGAATGGAAACAAAATCAGCCAACCAAATGGAATGCAAAGAATTAGGTCATTCTATGTAGTGATCTATGATAGAGTGGCACATTATGTTTGTTTCGATTCATCAGGTTCCTATTGAAGTAGACTCAAGGTTTTAGAATGAATGTATGGTCTTCGGATTTAAAGTGTTTATGAAAACATATTTTCGTGATGTATTTTTTAAAGGGATGGAAAGGACTATGTGGACTTCCTGTTGTGTAGACATTTGATGGGTATTCAACATTACATTGCCTAGGCTCTTAATCATCTGAACGACATCAAGATGCATTGTTTGATGCTCAACACATTTTCTAGTGAATTTTTCATCATTGTTCATCAATTTTAGTCATATACGAGAAGCAATAGGTTTCCGCGTGTGTAACCATTCAACACATATTGAGCATCATTATTCACTGCTGCACCATGGGTTTTTTTTGAAAAGCTATTATTCCATGTGTGAGCTGGTTTTATTTTCAAGAGCAATGTCGGTTGTTTAAGTGTTGATTGTATTGCTTCTATATAGGTAATTTCATCAAGCCCTAGTTCTTGAAGGAACATATCATGTGTTACGCAAGTATCGTATAATTTACTTTCTAGAACAGAGAAAATGCAATGTTCATGTGCAATAACAGATTGTTTTGGCTCTTCTACAGGTTCAAGTATTTTTGTATACTTCATTGGAGCCTGGGGGAAATTGTACCTACACTTGGATTTTTTTTTCAGCTTTGCATGTGGTGATGGCATTGTAGTTTAGCGATATGCTGAGGGAATAAAATAGTATCACATGTTATGTACACATCAACGTAGGAGTCTACAATCTCATTGGCATTATTTCGAAAGACAGGTGAGTGTTTTTTCCAAATCAACCAATGGCTATGAGCATTTCCTCTATTTTTGAATTTTGTGACCCAAAAGTAATCTTGTATATGTCCAAAGAAGGACTTGTCTTGGCAAAGAAATTGCTTCAAAGCATAAAGTCTATGCTTGTAGTAACAAGTGCAAGTAATGAGATCATTTTTAATGAAAAATTTAGAGTTATTATAATTTGAAGGTGTGGCTTTCCCTCGAATAAATAGTATTGCGATAAAGAGTGTATAAATTTGTGAGGGGCTGCATGCAAGTGGCAACCAACAATGTTTAACACTTGAGAATGTTGCAAAAAAGGTAGGCGGGCCTAGCTGACGGATCATGGAAAATAGATTTTTCCTTGTTTGTTGCATATAATCTAGGGAAATGCGTATTTTTTGAAATCGATGTACCCGATATCAGATTTCATGATTTTCTCAAGATTTGGTTTGAATTTTACATCTTTTGCAATTAGTGCTCAATCTTTTAATTGTCCCTTTCGATTCTAAGACATATTGAACAAACCATTTAGTCAATTAGTATTTGTATTGCTTTGAAAAATATATTAGTTATGTGATAAGAAAATCTATGATATGAATGCATCAACTCCCATTGCGCTATTTTTTATACGATATTGTTTTTATAGTGGTTTCATTCCGAGCCTGGCTGAAAAACAAAGTTGGGAAATTCATATCTTTAGAAAATTTGTCTTTAAAAATCCCAATAGTGTAAACCCCTTCTAAGAGCGATATTTATCATCTTGTCTTTATGATAGTGGATAGGTGAGAAGTCTATGAAACCGTGAATTAGTGTGTCATGTGCATCATCATTATCGATGTAGTCATTAGAAGAGTTGTTCCTAAAGGGGATATGTTTGTGTTCTTCGTAGTTGTTTATTTTACATTTGTGGCGATAGAAAGTGTTTGATCCTCTAGTCATGGTTTAGTTTTTTATGTCATGCATGAGATATAATGTTGTCGCGCATAATTGTTTGAGAGTTTCATAGTGATTTTAGGGTGAACATTTCCTGAATGGTATGGTTTTTGGTATTTAAGATGACATTTAAGCACCACTAAAATTGTTTTTGTTTCTTCTAGGTATCTTGGCAATGCTTGTTGGATTATATCAATATTTGTTGGGACATTTATAATTGCCCCTTTTAACATGTATTGAGGATGTTTATGGCTCCGGTGCCTTATTTGACCAAATGCAAGTCGAAGAGACACAAGTCTTTCTTCAAGATCAGCAAGCGCAGAATCGTCTTAAGAATGGAATCAATTGATTCATGAGGGCATGTTAATCTTGGAAAATTTCCATTTAATAATATTATCGAGCATGGGAAAAAATTTTATTGTGTTCGACATTATTTTATTCGATGTGAGTTCAAGATATGTTTTCTTTGTTGCATCTATAAAAGATGCCAGGTTGAACTTGAAATAGAGATGCTTACAAATTTGGCATGTATGGATCGGTGTGTCATTTGTTCGGGCATGAAAACGGGCAATACAACACGTAGAGTTGGGTGTTTGTTATGTGTGTTTTGTATAGTTGTCTTTATCTTTCAAGAGACAACTTGGACACTGTTGGTTTACATTGCTTTAGGTTGGTTGATGTTTGTGTTTGTAAAGGCTTGTTTCCTTCTTGCTTAAGTGTTTTAGTGGAAAGAACATTATATGTTTGAGATGCAACTGCTGTGGACATGAAATTTGTTTTCTCAATAAAGAAATTGGTACGGGAATGTCTTTTGAGTAGTAGGGAATGTATAACATTGCAAGTTGTTTTAGTTGTTTGATGTGTTTCTTTTCGTATATGTTTTTTTATTGAGCAAAGAGAAAATATCAAGAGTTTTTATTGAGATGTTGTACGATGTTTTTTGTGGTTGTTTACAAAGATATGTTTTCACTTTTGTATCCATTTGAGTGCATGCATTTTTGCATGTATACGTAGTAGGCGCTATTGGCATTCAGTCAATATTCGCAACCAAGAGTTCATAATGAAAATGTCCTTCATGAAGTGAAAATCATATAAGATTGTACGTTTTTTCAAGTGGTGCATCACTAGAAAAACCTTAAAAACTTGGAAAGGATGTGAATGCCACATTTGAATATTTATTTGGAAAAGTAGGCATAACCAATGGAGGCTGAAGTCATCTTCCTCTATATTTTTTGGGTCATGGAACATGGCCATGCTCACCACAAAGCCTTGCCACGTGGCAATTTGGTATGTTTTTTAGTGGTTTTTGGGCATGCTAGGTATGGAGAAAGTGAAGAGTTGTATGGTTTTTCCAAAGGAAACCATAAAAATCTTAAGCAACATACCGCACATAGCAACAAGAGTCAAATTCACGGTTGTAAAGGTGGAAAATAAAATGAAAAGGCTATTAGTGTAAATGTGTTGTCATTGTTGGCGCTTCTAGCAAGGCCTGATTCATGTATTTGATTTCATAAGCCACTCCAAAGCATCTCAACAAACATCGAAGGGATAATAGACGAGCATTTTTTGTTGGCTCGGGGCACTGCATATATGTTTTTCAGAACAAGGGTTCGTAATGACCACTAAGAGGGTTGGAATCATGGAAAAGAATACAATATGGTAGATTCTGACTATTTACACTGAAACGAAGATAATTTTTTCCTCTAGTTGGACCAAATCCATATTGGTAAATCAAGCCACTTTGAAAGCCATTTTATGCAAAAAGATGTCCCCCCATAGGCCTTGTTTGGTTTCTTCGTGTGATTAAACTATGATAGTTTCATTTGACATAAATATGTTTCCGAGCTATGAACACCGTGTGCAAAATAGAAATAGTTTCAGGATCTAGTTCTAATTTAGAAGATGTCAACACTATAGGATGGATAGAGAGAGAAAATTCTCAAAGTGATCAATGATACCGGTTCTAAGTTCGAGAGAGGTGTATTGGAAATGAAGCAATAGAACGAAGGAATCAAATAGATAATCGTCAACCCCATATTTGAAAGCATAGTCATGAAAAAGGTCGAACCTATGCAACACATTGTATATGAATTCTATGACGAGGTTCGATAATTTATATTGCTCTACGCATCCACAAGTGTGGTGACATGGATTTTTTCTTGATTGTTATGTTTGTGGAGCCTATTTTCATGTTAGAGTTTGGTACACCTTCCATGTGTTACACTTGGATATTTTTATGGGCATGTCCCGCCACTGTGAGAGCGGGGTCAAGGGGTCGATGGGGGGTTTGGGGGTGAAGCCCTCAAGAAAATTATTCATGGGTGGTTTATTAACCCATGGGTAATGGGTAAACCGTTATGGGTTGTTTTTTTGGGCCCATGGTTTTTTCGGTACCCATTGTTTTGTAAAACCACCTCTTCAGCTACCTATTGATGTACTTATAAATAGATGGACATATAATAGGATTGAGATGAGTGTGTTTTGAGAAGGTGAATAGTGTGTCAAAATTCAAGTGTGAATTTAAGAGGGTTTGTTGAAGCAGCACAACCCAAACAAGATCCGATTATCAGAATTGTGAAGACCTGTTGGCTTGTAATAAAATCGAGCAAGTGTTCTTGGTGGATGTAGCCCACATTTGGTGAACCATGTTAAATATTGTCTTTGTGTTGTGCATATTTCATTTCTGTAATTCTATTCATACTTCTTATTATTGTGATTCTGAGGAATTATTCCGCATTAGATATTATTAATTCCTAACAATTGGTATCAGAGCCTGGTTTGGTTTGTTGAAGTGTTGAATCACAGGGAAATTTTTTAGCTTGAGTGGGAGCTATGGCAAATGATGGAAGATCTAGGGTTGATAAATTCAACAGGTAGAATTTTAGTCTTTGGAAGATGCAGATGGAAGATTACCTTTATCAGAAGGATCTTTATACTCCATTGTCTGAGAAGGTGAACAAACCCTCGAGCATGACAGATGCGGAATGGGATTTTTGGATCGGAAGGCACTTGGAATGATTTGGTGGTCTTGCATCTTCGGTATTATTTAATGTTTCAAAGGAAAAGACTACAAAAGATCTAATGGATGCATTAGGGAAGTTGTATGAAAAACCCTCTACCTCTAATAAGATATTTTTAATGAAAAAGTTGTTTAATATGAAGATGTCTGAGAATAGTTCAGTAGCAGATCATTTAAATGATTTCAATATGATTGTGAATATGCTAGATTCGGTTACAATAGAATTTGATGAAGAAGTTAGGGCTTTATTAATTTCGTGTCTTTACCCGAAAGTTGGAATAGCCTGTAATGGCGGTAAGCAACTCGGTTCCACTAACTTGAAGTTGAAGTTTGAGGATGTTGTAGGGTGATTCTAAGTGAGAAATGTGAAGAAAAATTCTCCGGGAATCTTCTACTTCAGGAATGCTTGACAAAGGGAAACTAGAGGGGAGACAAGAATAGAGGAAACCGTGGAAAATCGAAAGATCGGGCAAGGTCAAAATCCAAGAGCAAGATTGTATGTTGGAACTGTGGAAAGTCTGGGCATGCAAAGAAGGACTGTTGGGAGCTTCGGGACAAGAAGAAACAACAGGAAGAAAACAAGGAGGCAAATGTGGCATCGGGTAATGTATGCCAAGATGCTTTGATTCTTTCTTTGCATAATATTACTGAATCTTGGGTTTTAGATTCAGGGCTTCTTTTCATGCTACTCCACATAGGCATTATTTTGTTGATTATGTTCAAGGGGATTTTGGGCATGTTTTTCTTGGTGATGATGAGCCTGCAAAGATAGTTGGAAAAGGTTATGTTCAGTTAAGATGCAGAATGGGAATACATGGCTATTGAAGGATGTCGACATGTGCCTACATTAAGGAGAAATTTGATATCGGCGGGCAATCGGGAAGTGATGGTCAGACCGTGATATTTACAACCGACTCTTGGAAGGTTACTAAGGGTGCTCTTGTGGTGGCAAGAGGTAAGAAGGTCGAACCTTGTATTTATCCACCGATAGTACTAATGATTGTAATCTTGTGGCTTCAGATGAAGATACAACATTATGGCACTATAGGCTCACCATATGAGCCATAAGGGCATGGACATCATAAAGAAGAATTTTCCGGATATACGTAAACAGTTTGGATTTCTATGAGAATCGCATATATGGGAAACAAAAGTAAGGTTTCTCAAGGTTGGACCTACGAAGAAAGAGAGTAAGTTAGAGCCGTACATTCTAATGTGTGGGGCTAGCTCTGTATCATCTCTGGGGTTCAAGTTATTATGTTACTTTTATTGATGATGCAACAAGGAAAGTTTGGGTTTATTGTATTAGAAACAAATCTGATGTATTTGATACTTTTGTTAAATGGAAAGCCTTGGTAGAGAATGAAACAGTCTTAAGTTAAAATGTCTTAGGTCAATAATGGAGGGGAGTATCAAGCAATGAATTTGATGATTATTGTTCTAAGAATGGAATGGCAGAAAAAGATCGCCTCAGAACCCCGCAAGAATGGGGTGTCAGAAAGGATGAACAGAACAATAATGGAACATGCTAGGAGCATGAGGATACATGTAGGACTACCTCTTTATTTTTGGGTAGAAGTGGTGAGCACAATGTGTACTTGATAAATAGAGGACCCTCAAGTGCCTTGGATGGAGGCATACCTGAGGAGGCTTGGTATGGTAAGAAAGTTGATTACTCATTTCTTAGAGTCTTTGGATGTGAGGTGTTTGTTCATATTGACAAGGATGATAGGACCAAGCTAGAGGCTAAATCAGAAAAATGCACTTTTATTGGTTATGGTGGTGATGAATTTGGATTTAAATGTTGGAGTATTAAGGACAAGAAAATCATTTGGTCTAGGGATGTGGTCTTTAATGAGAAAGTCATGTATAAGCAACAGTTATAGGAAAACAGGGAAGAATCCAAGAAAGAATATGCAGTGGTAGAGGATCTTCTGATGGGACAAGTGACCATGAATCAGTTCAGGAACCTACTCAACAGGAACCCCAAACTCCTACAATGAGGAGGTCTTCTAGGTAAGAAAAGAACCCGAACGTTTTTCTCCTTCTCTTTATTATTTATTACTCACTGATAGTGGAGAGCCGAGAGCTTTGATGAAGCAATGCAGTAGATGCCAAGAAAAAGTGGGAGCAAGCCATGGATGAGGAGCATTAGTCTCTCATGGAGAACTAGACTTGGGATTTGGTGAAGCTACTGGAAGGAAAAAGAGCATTGCAGAACAAGTGGGTGTACAGAGTTAAAGACGAAGAAGGAGGAAAGAAAAGATATAAGGCCCGGTTAGTGGTCAAGGGGTTTGCACAGAAACAAGGTATAGATTTTGATGAGATTTTTTCTCTTGTAGTAAAAATGACTTCTATCAGAACTGTTCTTGGAATAGTGGCAGCAGAAGACTTGCACTTAGAATAGTTAGATGTAAAGACTGCATTTCTCCATGGTGATTTGGAGGAGGAGCTATATATGCAACAACAAGAAGGATATGAAGTCAAAGGTAAAGAGGAGATGGTGTGCAAACTGAAGAAGAGCTCAGTATGGCCTAAAACAAGCTCCACGTCAATGGTATAAGAAGTTTGATAGCTTCATGATGGAGCAAGGTTATATTAGATGTCATTTTGACCATTGTGTGTATACAAAGAAATTTGAGGATGGAAGTTATATTATCATGTGTTTGTATGTTGATGACATGTTGGTTGCAGGTAAAAACATGCAGGAAATAAAAGTACTCAAGAAATAACTAAGTGAATCCTTTGATATGAAGGATTTGGGGTAGCCAGACAAATCCTTGGTATGAGGATAACTCGGGATAGGAAGGAACGAAATTTGACTTTATCTCAGGAAGAGTACATTAAGAAGGTATTGGATAGGTTTAACATGCAAGATGCTAAACCGGTTGGGACTCCTTTGGCAGGCCATTTTAAGTTATCAAAGGAGTAGTGTCCCAAGACAGAGCAGGAAAGAAACCAGATGTCCAAGGTACCTTACTCATCAACAGTTGGCAGTTTGATGTATGTTATGGTGTGCACTAGGCCTGATATTGCCCATGCAGTGGGAGCTATGAGTAGATTTATGAGTGATCAAGTAAAAGAGCATCGCAAGTAGTAAAGTGGATCCTTCGGTATTTGAGAGGGACCATGGGGACAATTTTGTGCTATAGTGGATCAGACACCACTTTACATGGTTATGTAGATTCGTACATGGCTCAGAGATGTGACAAACAGGAGGAGCATGATAGGTTATATTTACACTATAGGTGGGACAACAGTGAGTTGGATTTCATGACTATAGAAGTTGGTGGCTTTATCAACCATGGAGGTTGAGTATGTTTGCTGCACAGAGGCAAGCAAAGAGATGATTTGGTTACAACAATTGCTTGAGGAGTGGGGCATAAGCAGGAGGAATGTAAGCTACATAGTGATAGTCAGAGTGCTATACACCTAGCTAAGAACTTTTCTTTCCACTCAGGATGAAGCATATACAGTTGAGATATCACTTCATCAAGACAACTTTGGAGGAAGATAAGTTGAAGTTGGAGAAGATTCATACCACTTAATCCTGCAGACATGATGACCAAGGTGGTCACAAGGGATAAACTAAAGCTATGTTTAGCTTTGGTTGGCCTTCATGGATGACAAAGTGAAGGGTTGAGAAGCTTGCTCGCTGGAAATTAGTCCAAGTGGGAGATTGTTATGTTTGTGGAGCCTGTTTTCATGTTAGAGTTTGGTACACCTTCCATGTGTTACACTTGGATATTTTTACGGTGGTCCCGCCTGCTCGGTGAGGGGTTCTGGGGGGTCGGGGGTGAAGCCCCTGAAGAAAATTTTCATGGGTGGTTTATTAACCCATGGGTAATGGGTAACCGTTATGGGCTGTTTTTGGGCCCATGGTTTTTTTGGTACCCATTGTTTTGTAAAACCACCTCTTCGACTACCTATTGATGTACTTATAAATAGATGGACATACAATAGGATTGAGATGAGTGTGTTTTGAGAAGGTGAATAGTGTGTGCGAATTCAAGTGTGAATTCGGGAGGGTTTGTTGAGCGCAGCTCCAAACAAGATTTGATTATTGTAACTGTGAAGACTGTTGGCTTGTAATAAAATCTAAGCAAGTGTTCTTGGTGGATGTAGCCCACATTGGGTGAACCACGTTAAATATTGTCTTCGTGTTGTGCATATTTCATTTCTGTAATTCTATTCATACTTCTTATTATTGCGATTCTGAGGAATTATTCCGCATTAGATATTATTAATTCCTAACAATATTGCTCTACGTCCAAAGGTGTGGTTGACATGGATTTTTTCTTGCCTTTGATTTTTTTTTTTGTGTTACAAAAAAAGGTTTCCTGAGCACAACATAGAAGAATAGAGTAATGTTTATACCTTGTCCAACGGAACACAAGCAATCCAAACAAGCAGCAACGAAATATCTTTCGTTGCAACGTAGATAAAAAGACATTATGCATTTAGTGAATATTGCAAACGGAAGTAGTCAGGAAAAGAAAATTTTTCTATACGATAAAGCAAATAGCGCAACGAAATATGAAAGAAAGAGCACACTATAAAAAAACCATTGTGGAGCATAAACTAGTGGAAAAGTTTCACAGCTGCGAAAACCATATGAATTCAGGAAATTATGATTTCAACCAATGGAAATTTTAGTTAGAAATACTAGTGTTTTCTAGCACACTATTGTACAAATGCGTAAGCCATCCTCACGAGCCAATGACACATGGCAATTATCTAGAATCTCATGTATTTTACACCCAAAGCCTCTTAGCATAGATCAAGTGGCTATAAAAACCTAAACCAGTCATGCATAACTAAGGACCTTGGCTATCAACAAAGATGGGCTGCAATTGGTTCCAATCCAAGTCATAATATCTAACATCTTGAAGAAGGCAAGGTGATTCTTTCTCATGATAACATAGCAAATTTTGAATTGAAAATTGAAGTACATTGCATCTCTTTTTCGCTTGATACTAGCCTTGGCTGAAACCTATACTACAATAAAATGCATACAAGATGGGTTGCGTTACATTGTGCAGAGTATACTTTGCCAACTTTATGTGAAATCCAATTGTTCTCCAGTTTTTATGAACATGTAGACTTTTATTGTTAATGTGATTCAAAGCTTAAGCAATTGTTCCTCTTTTACGAACACAAAGACTTTTATTCCTAATGTATTTCAAGCTCAAATAATATTAATATTAATATTGTTCCTCTTTTAGGATAACTTCTCAGGAGAAAATATGAAGTTATGAAAGCCAAAACGGCATTTAGCAAGCTATATATTGCTTCTTATTACTTCTGAGTTATCCTTATCACTCTGCTTGCTTTTGTAGATATAGACTACATATAGGAACCCGTCTACTCTTAATTGCATTTTTAGTTGTATACCCATAGCTAGACATCCTGTCCACAAGTTTATTTTTCTTTAACAATCTATACTAACGTCTAGAGGCAAACCACATTTATGGCATCCTTCAATCTTCCATCTTGGTAGTCCAATAGATGAACTTACCTGTCACGATTATGTGGCACTTTATCATTTTGTTAATCTGGTCTAAAAGGGCTTTTATGCACTTCCTGAAATTGTTAACCTGGTTTACTAGGACAATATGTCCTCACTTTAATCCTGCATACTGCAGGGTTCCTCTAAATGCACGTTCTTATTGTATCACTGAAACTTATCTGCCATTGTTTAAATATTCAAAGTGTAACCACTTATCACTATGGAAAATTATTCATTCATTTCAGAATTCTTTTTCATAGACACGATGTCTTGATAGCTTTTTTCCAGGATCCGGACAATCATTTCCAGATTGATTAGCAAATCGGAAGTTCTTTTCGATTTTATACTCTATTTATGTTGTTTTTCCCAGAAATTTTAATACTCTCACTCTCCCACCTATCAGGTGCCTCCATCCCAGTAAATGTGTTCTCTTTTTCATTTTCCATGACTTCATTTTTAGCACATAGTAATATTTATACAAGCTCTAGAGGATTGAAGACAAACATACGTAAAGTAAGCAGTGGTGATTTTACTTTTGGTGACAGGAATAAAATCATTCATACAAATAATAGGGACTATACCTTAGGGTGGAATACTGCATCTCTGCTAGAACTTAGCTTTAATTACTTATATCAATTTGGCTTTTGGTGATTTTCCTTTTGGTAATGTGGACTGAAATCCTGCTTGCAAACAAAGTGCCTTGGGTTTACATTCTGCACTGATGTCAGCTTTCATTACTTTTATCAATCTGGCCTTTTTCTTGGCCACCAATTTTCCCCAGAATTTATGCCATTTATGATATAATTTTAGAAGTGTATCTTCATTCCCAGCAGAGTATCTTAAGCAGTAGCTTACAAATTGCCAATAAAATTGTCTCTTATAATTTATTCTCCATTCAGAATTTGTATTCTCATATAGAATGCCTTCTTATTTTTGCTTCAGATTCCCTTTGGGTCCTTGTGAACTGTCCAGGCATAACAAATGGGAATAAATTAAATCTATTGAAGAGGTCCAGATGATTCCCCACTGTTTCATAATGCTCCATTCATGTCAGGGTATGGCCCTATCAATGCTGCAATACTATTTTTTCCATGTCGTGGCATTCATTTGTTGTTTGGAGGATAGTCCCCCCTAAATAAGGCCTGTGGCCTATCAATCTACCTCTTTCAATCTATCCACTTAAAAAAGGCTAAAACCAGTTTTGCCCTTTAATTGATGTGCTAGTTGCCAAAAGCTCTGCTGGTTTACTGTTTCCTCTGGATCTTGAAGCAATGCTTAGAGGTCTACCAGGATATCGTTAGTATTTAATTACCATTATCAGTCCTACTATAATTGTCTCTCAAGCTATATTATTTGTGATAAAGCCATAGTCAGAAGCAAAGAAGTCTGATGATCCATTTTCATCTTTGGTGATGCCACCTTCAGCAGTACATGGTTTCCCTTTAGTTGCTCCACTTATTTTTAGTTTTTCCAAACCACAGGAGAATGGGACCATAAATTTTTAGACTTAATAATTACCTTATAGTTTTAACCTCTTTATCGGAGATTAAAATTGTTCCTTGAAGGTTTCCAAGAGGTAGTGAAATTTGACTACATTAATCAGACGTTAATGTGACTTTCAAGGTCCTTGATCTGCATACCTCAGTGTGACAAAAGTTGATTAGTTGCATACATATGGGTGAATAAAAATAAAAAATAACAATGGTTTTTGAGTGAGCTCTGTTTAATGGAAGCTTCTAGGACATTACAATACAATGCCCCTGAAGACAGATATCACTTGAAAAGAAAAATAGCAGAAAGCAGGTCTTGTTTTAACTAAATTGCCAGATGGAATAAAGGAGACTTAACTTGTTTTTCTGTATTATCCAAGCACAGTGTCTACAAAGAACTGCAAGTCAGTATGAACAGGCATATGATTGCCAAATTCTTGATGCAGCTAATGTACATTTTTTAACAGTTTACCAAGTTCAGATGCACTTAATACTGGTTTTAGCATTTACAGGTTTACAAGACTGCTTCTATGTTGTCGAGCTTTAAAAAGAAAATTCAAAGTTGTCTGGTTGTCTCCATTTTGAACTGTGTGCACCTATGACTGCAAATATCTGTGTAACTGAACCTGATCTCGTGGGAGGGCAAATCCGTGGATGTCTTGTGGTAAATTCTCTATTTATGTTATTCTTTTTTCGGTGGTCTTGTTACTAAAGAGAGGGAGATAACTTGAAGGCCTAACTTTTCAATAAATTAGTCGAGCTTTTGGTCAGTTCAGCTTTTTATTAATAAAGTAAAAAGAACAACAACCAACTCAAAGGAATCTAGTATGGGAGATGACTGACGCAGCAACCTAAGGTGCCTGCCCGAATCTTTCAATTTTTTTCAGGAAAAAAAACACCCTATAAAAAAGACAACATTATTTTATCAGGAAAAATAGCCTACACCCTTTAACACAGTATCGCAGACAGTTAAAAAAATCCACAGTCAGTGATCTCTGTGATGAATGTCAAGATTGCGACTCAGTAAAGCAAAATCGTGAAATATTACACAAAACAGTATTCACTACAATTTTTTGTAAGCATTTTTTCGTGCAGAAGCCATGCCAAAAGAGTCTCACCTTCCTGTTCTTCACGCTGGTTCATCTCTGGGCAATCACGAAAATGGCACAGGAACAGGACACTCTCGAACCATCAAATATTTCCACCCTCGAGCCACACAAAATCAACCAACCCTTCATAGTCTACAGTAAATGCATTGAATGGGTGACAGTAAATGCATTCACTGCGTAACAGGACCTCCCTTTTTCCCTAAACAATAGCAAATAAAAGTAGTGACCAATAGAAACTTGTCAAAATTAAAAAATCAAACCTTCAAACTTTAGTGCAGCACCATTTAAATACAAATGGCACAATTTTGATCGAAGCAATGTAAATATGTAATTGCTAATGTGAAGACAATAACCTTACTTTGAGTAGGATAATAAAAGAAGATGCATTATTCCAAAGAATGTAAGGCATCTTACTCTGAATCAAATCAGCCATTTAGAAAACAATAGGGAAAAAAGGATAATATGCGTAGCCACAACAAAGGAGTGCTGTCGTCATACACAGTTCTTTCAATTTATTAAAGATGTCATATTTTAGTTAAAGTTCTTTCAAATGTCATATTTTTGACAGTTTCCTCTGCCAACAGACTTTAAATCACCTTTGGCAAAAGTTGTGAACCGAATCAAAATTATAAAATTCATTTGAAATGTATTTTCTTTAATGAAAGCTTTCCGTCCTTCCTAAGCCATTGGATATTTTATGTAGACTTCGCATGGAAAAAAAGTAAAAAATCAAATAGGCAAGTATGTTTTTTTATGGAAGAAAATATCCTTGCCAATAATTGAAGGATTTGACCACACTTCACATGGTGAGTTGACCACACTTAGACATGGTAACATGACCACTTGGAGAAATTAGGAAAATTGAATTATTATTCAAATGCTAAAATATCATTAATAATTGAAGTTTTGGGTTGTGAGAGAGAATGTATACGAGAAATCTAAATCATCCTATCAATTATTAAATACATTAGTTGTTACATTTATAAAATTGAAGTTTGGGTTGTTGGAGAATGTATATTAGATATCTAAATGATCCTATTAATTATTAAATACATTAGTTGTTACATCTATAAAATTGTAATTTGTTTTAAAACAAAAATACTAATAAATTTATAAATTTCATTTTCACATATACATATATTATAATATTTCTACATCTCGCACATAAATTAATTGTAAATTAAAAATTAAATAAAATAGATACATTAAAAGATGGGAAGGAGAGCAAAGGAAACAAACTCATCTTTAAATCAATCAACAAAAATCATTAAATACAAAATTCATAAATAATTTTTAAGCATTTTAGAGTTAATACAACTCAATACAAAAAAATGATTTTATATCCTTATATTTTAACTTCATTCGTAAACAATATTTATCAAAAATTAAATCTTGCCTAAATTTTAATCGGGCAATGCACTTCCTATAGATAGCGTTGTTGTCAATGATAAAAGATCAAATGAAGAATTACCTTAACCACACAATTGTCAAAATATTGAGTTGATTAACCACGCCCCCTTGCCCCACACACACACACACATATGTACACACACCCCACACAGAAAAATATCTAGTATAAATAAAATAATTTATATTATCATGTAATAATGGATTACAATTCTTGTCTCAAATTTACACTAATATCAAAGCTCTCGATGGCCTTTCCTAGACCATCTAAACTATTCAAATAAGCCCCGTAAGTGACTAAATTTATCTCTCCTTCTCTTTGGCTTCTTAGTTATTCTTTGTTCCAATGTTTCTCTCTTTAAACATTCCTTGCCCTCCACCTCTCCATTTTCAAACCCATTACCTTCCCCTCCCCCACAAGTATAGGGATATGGTTATATAGATACACAATCTACCTACTTACATAATGCTCTCAACTATCATATAATGCAACAATCCTTAAATACACAACATTATCATTAATGTACATGTATGTATGCACAATATATGAACCCACATAACCTTCCCTACTCACATGTGCATGTATTATTACCACCAATAAATTAATGACCAATCACCCATATCCCATCTCTTTGTTGTACACTACCATAGGTTTATGGACCATATGAAAAAGCATGTACCAATGCCATTAATACAATAGTGCATCAAGGAACATCCAAATATTATACAAAATATATGCTAATGGCTATAATATGGTACGCCAACATGCTCACACATCAATCTTATGTTTTTTCCTTATAACAAATGAATATATCCATGAGTAATCTATATGCATCAACATGTGAAGACTCAAGGTATCAACTCATCATCTAACACAAGCTTACAAACGTTTATATTGCTTTCACATATCCTATCACTATGAGGTCACTACATTCTCTCCCTATGATCACTACATCTACATGAGGCTCATCTAGCATTCCAAATGATGAATACAATATAATAATGTTTATTGATACTTAATAATACTATTTTTTCCTATTGAAAAATTACTTGTTCACCTAATATGCACTTGCATCGTGACAACCGAGGTAATTTAAATGTCAACACTTTCTCATAAGAAAGGATGTGTAATGCCAATTGAGACAACCCGTTTCGCACTTTAATGTTTCAAACTCTGCAGAATAGACTTGCTTCTATCCTATCATTCCTTCGAGAAACAGATAAGGGTTAGGGCTAGGAGGAATACCCGTGAATGTTGAGATGGTGTGCAATGCATACCGTCAGAGAAAGATCGATCGATCGCGAAGAACTCCTTTTGTCTTCGAAGGACTACTGCAAGTAAGAATACAGGACCACCAGATTTTAATTAGACAATAAATGAGGGAGCTGCCTTAGGCCCAGAAATATAAAACTTCCTTTCGAAGGTGGTCAGTTCCCCTTTAATACGAATTAACACAAATGATAACAAAAAAAAGCTATTGCGTGAAAATCACGATTTAGGTATCTCACATGCTGCAAAGCAACAGGAAGCTAAATTATCAATAATAAAGCGTCACATTGTTTGTTTGGTTATCGGTCGTCGATTACGCTCTGTGCTGAGTTATAGGATAAACCAGATCTGGATCCGAGGTTGTTAGGTGGCAACAGGCGAGAAAAAGGTTTTGGGGTATAAGTCACAGTGCGACCGACGCGGCACATCGAAGTAAACCGATCATGCGGTAGATAACGTCACAATGTAGTAGGGGATAATCAACACTAATTGTGGTCGAGAATCTAGGTGCTTCTGGGTAGAGGTTGGTTGTAGGGTGATTGTGGGATTATTAAGATTGGTGGATGGCTGAGGGGAATAATAGGAGGACAGGGAAGACTCAGAGTGTGATAAAATGGCCTTCAGGGCAATACCAGGATGTATGGATGAAGGTTAAGTGCAGTATGTCGCTGGTAGTAGATCTAGGAATAAACTTATAATTACTATCAATCCACGGGCTCAAGAAATGGTGCTTAGAAACATATAAGACACTACTTACTCGTCCCTGATGCAGATGCAGGTTCCAGGACTGTGAAGACGAAGACAGGACTCAAGTGGGATGATCTGAAAATCCAAACTGAGCTATCTCCTCTTCTGATGCACGGATGATGAGTGTTTGGGCTCTGGTTATTTAGTTTTAGTCTTGGGCTTGATGTCCTTCTCTGCAAACTCTTCTTGTTTCTTCACTGTCTCTCGCTCGCCAAGCAAAACTGGATTCTTTCAATGATTTCTCCTCCCTTTGCGATCAAATGAAAATCCAACTTTGTTTTTGGTTGGAAGTGGTCATTTACAGGAACCGATGGCGATTCGCAACCGACGGCGGCCGAGTAGGAACCGGTATCGGTTAAGTTAAAGTGGGCTATTTTTGGTAAAATAGCCAGCCTTTCCTCCTTTTCTTCCGAGGATTGGTTGGCGGGCTTGCTCAAGTCATTATGAAGTTGGTTTTAGGAAAGGATGAGGAGTAATTAGTCATGTGTGTGGAATGGACCAAGTTATAGGTCTTAATTAGGTTATTTTAGGGTTAAGACTAGGTCATGATGAGGTGGCGACATGAGGTGGCAAGTATGGAGGATGTGGATTTATTAATTATAAGGTAATTAATAAATAATTGTGTAAGGTTTAGGTGATGAGGTTAGGTTGCGAAATGGGATGCGAAGGGTACAGTGGTGTCGTAATGACACAAATTTGGTGTCTACACAACCCACTTCGAGACCCAAGAACAACTTATGATTAGTTAGAAAAATTATGGAATAATTTTCTTTTTTATTAAAAGAATCTACAACCGGTTACAAGACAATAGTGTCACTAACAAGTTCCTTAATAATTCTAATCCACTAGAACATACTTTTCTTTTATTAACAATTATTAGAGATCATAAGGTCCAAAATTTAGGGTTAGAAGGTTCAATTAGGTTTAGAAGGTAATTCCTCACCATACCCACTCTCTAACAGGCTTAAAGGTTCAACTTGATTTTCTCAAACTTAACACATTCAAAATTTCCCTAAATCACTCCATTTGGATAGGAAATTTTGTCACTTTTTAGTGATATAAAGAAGTCATAACTCCTCATATTTTTTGAGTTATGGGCCGTTGGGCCTTGGGGTGAAACGTTTCCCAAGAGCGGGCTTCATGGGCCCAAGGGTGAAAATTTCCCAAGGGCGGGTCAGTGGCCGAGGGAAATTTTCGTAAAACTTTCTACATGGGGGTGAAAAACCAACTTTGCATACCGTGCACACCTGCAGTACGCAAGTCCACAAGGGACACATAGTTTCTCCCAAGTCGGTGAGGGAGAGCGGGGTGGGGAAGACATTTTGAAAATCTTATGCGCGGGGCAAAAGCCAACTTTGCACCCACGCTCCCGCAAGTCCGCAAGGGACACGTGGCGATCCAAGCCAACGCGGGAAGGCAGCGGGCGGCGGGAGAAAATTAGTTTAACACATCGAAGGGTTAAGAGGGTATAATTCACCCGCACCTCCGCCGTGACCTCGCATGCCACGTGGCGGCCACCCGATTCAAGCACGGGCCGACGGATAGCGAGAAAATTTGAAAAAAAAATACAAATTTTTTCAAACATAAAAGCGAAAGGGACCCACTCCTCGCCGATGCCTCATGACGCCACATGGCATCACCTGATTAGTTGTGGGCGCATGGGAAAATTTAGAAAAATTTCCCAAATTTTTTTGGAAGCGCTAAGTTAAAAAGGGATCCGCCCCTCCGATGACACCTCGTGGTGCCACGTGGCAGCCTCTGATTGGCTATGGGTCGGCAGGAAAATTTGGAAAATTTTCCCAAAAATTTTCTTTCAAGCTCTAAAGGAAAAAAATTGGACCGCGGGCCCGCCAAGGAATTTTTTTCCCAATTTTTTTAATGCCAAGTAAATAAAAACTTCACATGGCCATGAATTTTGATAAAGAGCTCGTTTTGGGAAAACGAGGACTTTTGGAAATCTCTCGACATCCTCTCTCGCACATGATTCATTAATTTTTAATTTTGATAGAGTTTAAAGGATTGATTTCACAAAAACGATCTGGCAGCTTATACAAAGTGTAAACCGGTAAATTTTAACTTGTGATAATCATTCATTTTGATCTTCTTCCTCTCTCAACATGTCAAATGGACATGGATAATTGTTCTTAGGTGGATTTAAGAAATATTTCAAGATTTAATTGGCTTGATTGATTAATAGTTTAAACATTTACATTTCTTGGCAGCAAAACAACTGTAACATGGTTTGAGCCCGATTTTGCTAAGTTTTCTTAGAAATTCCTTAAGTGTTTTTATCTTGGTTTGGGATCATTTTGGCCTCCTTAAGTCCAATTGATTTATTTCATTTTCCTCATATCTATTTGCAAGGTTATTTGAACATTTGATAAAGGATTTTTTACAAAGTATATAGTGAATTGAAAGAAGGGTATACATTTACTGAACATAAATTTACTATCTCTTTTGCCATGAAATAAAACATTAAATTCATTCTATGCATGTTCATAAATATTTTTCTTTATTTTAATCAAATATTAAAACAAAAATGTAGTTTCTATTCTTTCCAAAATCATATATTATAAACAATGCAGAATAATACATTTTCTCCTCACGTGTTTCACTTTTCCACTTTCCAACTAAAGCAATTTCTTAGTGCATGATAAACACATGATTTCCAATGGAAATAATATCATGTTAACAAGGAAAACACTTCTATTAATTCAAATGAAACTCTTACAACCTCCTTTCCATTTGATTTCAAAATTCAACATACAAAATACGTATCATTCTTTCACATTCTTTCCAAAACATAATACAGAGAGTAACTCCTTTACATTTCAAATATCAACTTTCATTGTCAATACCAAGTAACTTTCCATTACAATGAATATATAGATCTTCCACTTTAAAGTGGTAAAGGGTTACAATAAGATTTCATTTCACAAGGGACTGCACAAACTATCTTTTTCCTTGCTCCGTAACAACAACATGCTTATTTCTCATTCTTCCAATTGATCACAACAAGAGTAGGGGAAAGGAAATGCTATCCACCCAACCAAGACATCCAATGAAGAGGAGAATTCATCCTTCATCATTGGCCCCGAGCCCCAAACCATAAAGCAATAAAGGATGTGATCCAATTCATGGAAACAACAAAGCTTCAAAAACACACAAGCAACATTTTCATAATAAAACACAGTCTAAAACAAAATGTAGTTTAGAACTACATTACAACATGAAATACATTACCGAGGCTTCATCCAACAAGCCAAAGGAGTAATAAACTATCTGGGGTGCTTCTTATGCCTCCCAAAGGGAAATGGGTATCACCACTTAAGAACAAACCACCAATATATATATATATATATATATATATATATATATATATATATATATATCATTTCAAACCCGACATGCCCTTATGCCTCCCAAGTACCCCTTATTCATCACATTTCTTTATACCTCCCCAACCTCTTATGGCACCCCATAACGAGTAAAGAAATGCAAGCTATTTCTTTGTAAGGTGGAACCCAAATCCCAACTCCCTCCACCCTTATACCTCCCTAAAACCACTTGTGCCTCCCAAAAATTAAACCCCATAGTATTCTCCTACACCATTCCTAGGCCATCTACTGACAGCCCACAAACAAGCCAAAACATTCATACACTAACATTTACATTCATACAAGAAGAGTGTTTCAAGAGTCAATCTCGTACCTCTCCATGATGGAGTTGTCCCAAGTTCCAAAAAAACAAGCTTTATCCCAATGCAAGCAATCCAAATCAGCCAAGCACAAACATGCAACAATCTTCCAAAAACTTCTTCAAGCAAGAGCTCCCAAAACAACAAGAAATTCATCCAAGAATAAAGTCTCCAAAATGAAGCAACCCCAAAACAAGGCAAGCCATTAAAATTTTATAGAAGAGGGAAGGGAAGAGGCCGAGAGATCCATGTAGGATGCCATATCACACATCTTCAACCCCAACCCAAAAGTCAATTTCATTCTCCAATGCATAATAAATAGGTGGGTGAAAAATATGATAGTTTACTTACACAATTGTTGGTTGTCAAATTAGGACTTTAATGAAAAGCAATAGTGGGGATAGAAAATCCCTCCTCATTAATGGGAGAGGTTCCCTTATTCAAAGTAAAAAAATATTCACAAATATACAACGTTTAATTTCAAAGAGGAACTCGATATCATGAAAGTGTTTTAAATGACAGATTATCAATACAAAAGGATAGAAGAACTAAGGAATGGGAAAAGGTAGAATAACATTCTCAGGAAATATAGATAGCAAAATAATTCCTTATAAATGCTGAACTAGGATAGTATAGAATAGAATCATTCGCATTAAAACCATAAGATGTTATTTCACAGACACAAAGTTCCAGAGATGACATCCACAAGAATACAAAGCTTCTTAATGTAAAATAGATTAATGATTCAATAATTTTCAATAGATAAGAAGGAATGAATGAGCACAGATAGAAACAGAAAGGGAAATCTTCTTGTATTGATAGCTTTTGACTCTTTTACACTTTCAAAAATAATCAGAGTTCCACCCCTTAGAATGGCATGGAGAGCTCATTATATAGCTTACAAATTGGTTACATTTGGTAACTATTTCTTTTAACTAAAAGATTAATTAAGGAAATGCATAATACAACGTCCTTAATTAATTACAAGGATTTTAGCACAAAAAAGAAGAAGAGAAAGAGAAAGTCGAAGAAGGGACATCTGATTATGACTGAGGAGGGCCCACTGATTTGAGGATCCGATATCTGAATTTCTTCAATGCTTCTACTATTTCCATGCCTCTTGGAATTGTGGTGTTGGAAGTGGCATGAGTCCAAGTGCCTAGACATTTCTCCATATCTTTATCAAATTCGGTATGCTCCAGGTATTCTTTATTGGCCTCAGAGAATGACAGTTCAAGATAGAAAATGTCCTTTATCTTCTATTTGGTAATTGACTCCTCTTTGAATAAGTAATCCTTGACAAATGTTCTGAACTGAGCTTTAATTTCTTGAAGAGAGAAGGGAACACTTGAAATTTCATCCTGAAGTTGGCAGTGGATATCTTTAAAGGCTAATGAGACACAAGTTTTAAAATATTATCCTTTTACCATACGTTATTTAATTCTCCTAGTACTTCTTCCGTAACGTTCATCTTCCATCGAATGACACCGAAAATCCATGCCTTTGACAAGTTATTCTTGGCATCATCAAATACATTGTTAACCAACAAGATCTTCTCATTAGTTTGGCCCATTAGGCGAAGATCTGTAATACAACTACTCCGAGCTTCATCTCTTTATCCATAGCTTTGATTGAGGAAGTGAGTCTCTATGTAGATTAATCACCTTCTCATTGGTCTTGAAGGCTTCCTTAATGAAATTAAAGCCTTCTATAATCATTCCATCCACCATGGCCTCAACAACCTTCCCATAAGTAGAATACTTATGTATGTCTTTGGTGCTCAAATTCATCCTGGCCGAGGAGCATGGAGGGTGGAAGAGTAGCCGGTGGGGGCAAGATCCAAAACCTTATCTTTGGCCAACAATGACTTGATAAAGTTGGAAAGAACTTGGTTCTGTTCTTCCAACTATTCTATGGTTTGCTTTCCCTTCTCCACTCATTCAATAACCTTTGTTACTGTTTCCTGAAGGTTATGAACCTCACTCTTAGGAGTGGATTCTCCCATTGGGATTCTAGAAAGCTCTAAATCAGAGACCAAAAGATCCTGCTCTACCTTATCAACCTTGGGATTTGTAACCTCCAGGAACTACTGGTCTTGAGCATCACTTACTAATCTTGAAGTGGTCTTGGCTCTCTTTGCTGGAGGGGGAGGGGCAATACCCAACAGAGCTGCCACAACATCAAAATTTGGCCCTATTAGATGAGAAGAAGATTTTCTCTTCTTGCTATCAACCAAGGGTTGCACCCAGCAAAGGTAGAAGAAGAAAAGGAAGGAACAAGAGGCCCAAGAGAAAGTGAACTCATCACACTCAAAGTATTAACTAATGTTGCCTCTATTAGAGAAGTACTTGAGACCTCAGAACTTCCTTTGTAGAGGACTCGCTATACTAGGAGGTTCAATACTTGGAACGTCTTTTCCTTCTTCAACAGTGATTTCAGGAGCTCCTGCAGGATTTGGCACTTCACCATCATCACTTTCACTAAGAAAAATAATGTTCTCCAGCCCCGAGAAGGCAATTCTCGACTACTCCGTAAGATATTCTTCATCAATTGGTTATTACTTAATCTCTTTAATCTTCTTTTGATATACTTGATTTGAAGAAGGAGTAGATTATTTAGGCTCTTTTAATGAAGAAGGAGGGGTTTGCCCATGTACCTTAGTACTGGTTATATGTGATTCCTTCCCTAGTGTGGAAGTATCTTTGGAAGAAGATCTACCCTGATTCTTCTTGAGCTCACAAACTTTCCTATCAAACCAAACCTTAGTTCTTACAAGAACAAGGGAAATAATCTCAGCCAAATCATCTCTCTTTCTTATAACAATCCAAGTTTTATAAAGGAGTGTGAACTTTATTGATCTTTCATATTCAAAGGAGTGTAAGTCCTCATCATCGTCCTTAAGCCCTTCAGGAACATGGTAGAGATTGAGATCTGTAATTTGTTGCAGAGAGTCTCTGCTATAGTGCCTCCTTCTAGCTTCAAAATCATCAACACAATCAGCCCAATAATCCTCTAGTGTCTGGCTTATGATGATAAATTATCCTAAGGTTCTGATCAATAAAATTCTTCAGATCAAAACAAGTCCTAGGTCTGAAGAAATGGACAGTGAGAGGAGCAATATCCCTTTCTATGTTTTGGGCACCCAAAGATGTTTTGCATGTATAATTTCCCAAGTAGATAGGGAAATGAAGACCAATAATCTTCTTGTCTCTGTAGGTTCTATGTAGTGTATCAAGATGTCTACATACTTCAACTAGAGTCATTTTATCATTGCAAAACATGGGGAGCTTGAGGGTGTACTTTCATAAAGCCTAACCTCATGTATGAGAACCTTCTGAATTGGATGAAGAAAGCCCCATACTTATCTATCAAAATCATAGCTTCATCATAAAATCTCCTAGTAGTGTCATGCTCTAAGAGACTTATAATATACATGGTGAAAGCGTCATTGACCCTTCTGAAATTGTTATTGCTAGCTTCAAGGGTAAACTAAGGGTAATATGTGTAGATAGGTTCATCCTTCTTGCCTTCCATGTAGGTGAAACCGAACCAATCTCGGGACGTAGCTAGGATATACATGAGATAAGAAGTCATATAACACTTCTTATTTTGTTGAACACTTGACAATTTCTCAGTCAAATTCATACAAACAATTTCAGCCCAGATTTATGTTCTTCTTGCCCTCGCAGATGATGTTTATAAAGGGGCACATCCAGAAATGAAATTCATTGGTGGAGGGCAATCCCATGATATGGGTGAGAAAAATGATAAAATCAAATAGCTCCTCATTGAAATCAACCCTGAATAATGCTTTGGAGAGTCGGGATGCTCCCTTCTTAGGGTTCTTTAACCATGATTTTGCTATTCGTGCCTTATATTTTTCACTATCTTGGTCAAACAGGGTCTGAGCTTGAGCACAAGTGAGAACGATGGAGTCTTCGCCCTCTCGGAATATGTAGGGTAATAACAATGGTGGCAACATCAAGTTTAGCAATTAATTTTCCCCATGCACATTAGTAAGTTCCTTAGTAAGCATTGTGTCAAAGACACTAAAAAGAGATGGGAAAACTAGTTGTGTACGCAATTCCACTTTGTCAAAATCATTTGGGCCATGGGAGCAGTGGTTGGCGCATGTTAGTCTACCCCAAAATATCCAAAATCCAAATGCCAAACCTCACTATCCCCAATATCAGTGCACGAGAGGTTTCGAGAGGTGACAAATGCTCCGCCCTCGAAACTTGATCTTCATTTTTGCAATGCATAGAGGAATGACCTTACAAGATCAAATTTGTGATGAAAATGCAAAGGGATACAGGGAAACGAAAAAATGACTTCAATTGTAAGGATGCGGGCAAGAAAAGTAGAAGTAGAAATGTGACCAATGCATAGGTAGTAGTCCCTTTAAATAGTTGTTCAAGAGAGAGAAGGTCATTAATGAGCATTAAATATAACTTGAACTGACTCAAAAATATGATCTACACGGGAAAAGTAAAAAAAACTGGCCTGGACGGTCCTTGGAACATTAGGGACATGAAGACGCGATCCGGCCAACATGGGTGATGCAGGGAATGTGGGCCAAATGAGCACCCGGGCGGTCCACGGACTCGAGACACGAGGGACGTGAAGATGTGATTCAACCAATGCAAGCGATGTAGGGAATGGGTGATCGAGGGAAAAGAAGTCTAGACGAACTTGGGACAAATGGGCTAAAAAGTTTCGATAAAGTCGAAAGACAAGGATTTGCGAGGAAATTGGTGATCGGTAAATAGAAGACCTAGAGGTACTTGGGACATGAGGGACAAAAATGTCTGATACACCCACAAATCACCAAAATGACTCCAATAAATGTGAATTTTCACCATCTCTTCAAGTTTTCACTTCACTAGAACATTACTAAAGGGTGCCAACTCAAAATTTTCAAAATTCTAACTTTCAAAAGAGGGGAAATTTTGAGAGGACAATACACACTCAAATCCAACCCACAACCCAAAGGACTCGAAATTAAATCATGTAAAAAATGAAATTAAAACATATAATTTTCCTTCTCAAAAGGCATTATAAAAGTCTAATCTCAAATCCCCAACCGTATGTATGGTTGGTAAATGAATTTAAGAGGTATGGGACAAGTTTAACTTGTCCCACAAGCCCCCAAAATCAGCCTCCAAGGATAATTTCGA
Source organism: Taxus wallichiana var. yunnanensis (assembly GCA_018340775.1). Classification (NCBI taxonomy): domain Eukaryota; kingdom Viridiplantae; phylum Streptophyta; class Pinopsida; order Cupressales; family Taxaceae; genus Taxus; species Taxus wallichiana. The sequence continues at coordinate 253,468,512 of CM031237.1, forward strand.
ATTTCCAAGAAGGTGGAGTGTTTCACACTCAAAAGTTAACTTACACATCACTTACACATCTCTTACAACACTTTAATTCAAGGCCAACAACTCTATTAATTACCTTCTTATGACATATTTGATTTATTTATTTTAACAATATGATTACTCTCAATATTTACACACCATTTAATAGTTAATGAAGGGGTAAAGGCACCACAAAATAAACAAATGCAAACATAAACAAAGGGACCAAAATAAAATAAAATACATAAAACCCTTGGTCACAATTAAAGGTGATCCCCATGGAATCCCTAACACACACAAACATACACAAACAATTACTAGTTTAATGGTAAACTTGTTGAATTCATCTAGAATTGTAATCAAGTTGGTCTCTAAACCCCAGATGTTTGTTGTGATATTTTAAACCTAATAAATAAAAATACCTTCTTCGTCCTCGTGGCCATATTAGAACATCCAAAATAATATAAATATAATTCCCAAAATCATCTAGATATATGAATCACAACAACATCAAAGCAATCTAACAATATCATTTACAATTTTACTCAACAACTATATCATCATCAAATGATTTCCATTTCTAGGTCTACTCACAATATCCAAATATCACAAGTCCGCACAACATCCATAATATAACCATGTCAAACAGTATATCATCATCAATATCCAAAACGTCTCTAATAATCATCATGCATCATAACTAAATCAAGTCAACAATAATCCATGATCTAACATCTAACATCATACTATAATAAGGTCCATAATATAATCAAGATCATGATTAGTTTCAAAAGGTATCAAAGGAAAGTTGGCACTGAGGATGAATTACTATTAAAACTATCTTTACCATCAAAATCCATGGTGATGGCATTCCTTTCCATCATATCAAGTACCTCTGCAAGTTTCTCTCTTTTCCACTCCTTTACTAGTCATCCATTGGTTCACTAGTCTTCTTATTCAAGTTCTCTTTGGGCCATACACTATTGACCTCAACCTAATTCTTCCACCTTTCTTCTTATTTTATTTTATTCCTATTTCTTAGGAACATCTAGGTATTTCCATCTAAGTGTAAGTAAAACTTTTGTCTCTATTCTCTACATATGTATGTGTATACTCTAGCACTTTGTTTTATTTGTTCTAGTTAGATTCATACGTTCTAAAAAATTGTTAAACTTTTTTGTTCCTCTTCTCTTAATATAAAAGTTTGAAAATGTGCATTCCTAATTTTCCATCCTCTACCCATTTTACTAATGGATTTTCTTTCTCTTATTCTCCTATAACAAGTGTAAGATATTTATCTCTTGAAATATCCTTCTTTATGAATTATAATGGATACATATTATTTGCATTTTCATTTTCATGGCTACTTCTATCTCCCTTTATCAAATCATGTTATTTTAATTACCTTTGATGCAATTACACCTCAATAACAAAATGAACATTTGTAAGTTCATTCTCTATCACCCTCTCACACCTAGATATTATTGTGGCTAAAAGTTTACTCTATATTGTAATGGAATCTAATAGGTACAACCTTACCATCTATATATTATTTAGGAATTTCCTTTTGCAAACTTTCCTTTTTGGGCATGAAATGAGATACACTAATCATGTAACCACTTTAGATGTTGATAGGTGTAACTAGATTGTCTCATTTTCCTAGGAGAAAATGTGCAAGAAAAAATGTGTTCCAGTAATGTATCATAATGATAAGAAAACTAAAATGTGTGGATCATAAAAATATTTAAATTATAAAATAAAAGCAACAAATAATCCTAATGATATGAAAACCAAGTTGTCACTTGTTGAAACTTATTAGGCATTGTATTAGGTCGATGTATGACCTACAATATATCTCAAAATATTATACTACATACCTCACACAAACATCTCGATCGCACAAAAGTAAGTTAAATGGTTTTATATAAAAATAATTTTATTAAAAACTATTTTCAAATAAACGAGTTTTGTTTGAAATCCCATTGTAGATCTACATTTCTAGCTTCCTGTCGGGTGAGTGTACGAGTAATCAAGAAACTCGAGACCACATTGAGTATACAAGGGCTTAGTACCTTGGAGATTGAGATGGATGATACAGTGCAAATAAATCGATGCATGATGTCAAGAAGTTAGATCTGCAAAAACTTAAACCAGATAAGATTAGAACACAATATGCAGGGGTTTCCCGGACGGTGTCGGTTCCAAGAGGATTTCAACTCCCTTGGAGGATGTCAACCCCCGTGTTAGACAAGATAATTAGATCATGAACAACAGTAAAAATGACAAGAAAATGGAATAACAAGAGTACTTAGCTCATGTCCTGCTATGGAAATGAACCGGGCATCCAGATGGCAAGATAAGAGACACTGTCAGAGCTTTCTTCTTCTTTTGTCTAAAAATATATCCTTCTTCTATTTAAAAATATATCCTTCTTTTCTAAGTCTTCCATTCTGGTTCTTGAAAATGTCTCCTCCTTCTAAATATGGGGGAAAACCCCATATTTATAGTTTAGATGTGAGGCTAAACTGTAGGTTAGATGATACCCAGGGTGTAGTAAAGTAACCTAAGTTAGGGATGTGATGTGATCATGTGGGTCCCATAATTTGACTTATTAGGAAAAGTGGGGGACATGATTTGAATGGGAGGGTGAGATAAAGATTTCATTTTAAAAAGAAGGTGTCGATGGGTGAATTTTGAATTAAATTATTTGTGAGAGATGGGGGATGATTCCAAAAATTGAATTATCAAATGGGTCCATCTGAGCCCATTGATCAAATCAATCAAATAATATGAACAAATAGATAGGATTTTATTTAATTTAAGATAAAGAGAAGTAGGGATGGAAATTGTGTGAATATAAGATGTCGGAGGGCGCTATACCGAAAATAGGTGTCTATATTTTCCCCTTTTTTTTGAGTGGTTTGCGATAGAAGGCCATGAGACAAAAACAAAAATGTTTAGATGAAAGATGTGTCGAGGATGGATAAAGATATGACCAAAGACAAGATGCCCTTGGTGCAAAAATAGATCCCAAATAAAAAAGGTATGGTGGTGACTCAATATCACATTGGTAGAGGGACAATTTGCGGTCTCTACGGAGATGCAGGCGACAACATTATATCTGAGACCAATGAGTGGGTGAAGACCACTACAAAGTATGAATGTAAACCGTGATGACCAACAAATCACGGGAAAACATCGAAATATGTGCAACTAAATATGAAAGATGTGTGCAATCCTTTGTCTGCAAGGAATCGTGCAAAAAAATCATGCATCCGAAAATGGACGAGAATGAAGATAGTGATGCCAAAGATGGGCATGAGAAGGACACAAGGTGAGTTATATGCATTTGACAAGCACAAAGATGAAAAGGTGCCCCAACATAAGACAGATAGAATAATCACAAAAGTGGACAAGATGAGCAAATAGGATAAAAGGTGAGATAAAATGCCTTAAAAGGATAATAAATATGATGGCAATCATGTTTTATAAGAACAATGCATAAGTGTTAGAAAATTAGGAGGTGAAGAAGACAAAAAAGTCTTATTTCTTTGGTAAGCATGATAGAGATACTTTTGCGTCAAAACAAAAGCAGAGAAAATATTCAAGGAAGAGAACAAGATTAGATAGGTGATGTCCGTTATGGTATCTTCCAAAAAAAATGTCAAAAGAAGATGGGAAGAGATTCTTAGAAATGGATATGATGATGTCCCTGTGAGAGGACTGATGAAGATAAAAGATGTGACAGGGTTCTCAAAAAGAGAAGAGGTCAATGTGGCAAAGAGAAGAAAAAGAACGGTAATGAAAGGGATGGATAATGATACGTAAACGGAGAAACATCGGCATTGACTGTGAATGCCAAATGTAAGAGATGTCGAGAAAGAGAAAAGGGAATAGACAGGAGGATTGGTTGATTATGAGAAGAGCAAGAAAGATTGAATATGAAGGTGATAAGGACATGCAATAGAGGGACGGAGATGGAAGAGGAGAAAATAAAGAGTGAAAGGGGAGGAAGAAGATAACAAAGAAGGATTATGAAAAGGAAAAAAAAAAGAGAAGACAAGAAAAGAATAGAAGAGCAAAGGATGAAATCAAGAAAAAAGGAGAGAGTTATTTAAAATGAAAGATGTGATAAAGATTAGAGCGAGAGGAAAACAAAGAGGTAATGAAAAGCGAAAGAGATGATACAACAAAGAAAATTGAAGGAAACATATCATAGTGAGGAAGTCTAAGGAAAATAATATGAAACTAAATGCATGGAAATGCATATGGATGATGAGATGATAAAGGAAATGGGATAACACTGAAGAGTCAGGTTTTCGATGGGGAAGTAAGGAGGAAGTGCAAGGTAAAATGGGGAGAAAGACGATATAGAGGAAGTAAAATAAGACAAAGATCAGAAAGGAGGAGAAGACAACGAAGAAAATTATGCTGAAGGAAGTGAACCAAGAATGAAGATATTTGGTAAAGAGTGGGAAGCATAAGGAATGTAAAGAGAAACTTGAGGAAGGAGTGACATCGATTGGAAAAAAGCAGAGATGCATAAGATGAGGATATGCGATGACGAGAAAATAGAGAGAAGGTGTATGATGAAGACAATGAATAAATTGGCAAGGAAGAATGGCAGATAGAGAGGTGGTAAGGAAAAAGAAAGGATGGGATAGGAGAGGAAATGCCAGTGAATGGATGTTAGGAGAAATCCACCGATAATGATCAGTAGGAAAAGATGAGACAAAAGATAAGAAAAGGAGAAATTAAATGAAGAGCAGTAGGGGGAATGCCAATGAAGGGGCGTTAGGAGAAGTCCTCCAATAGTGATCGAGAGGACATAGAGGAAGGACGGAATGAAGATAGAATGGAGGAGGTCAAAGAAAAGGATTCGAGGTTGTGCGAGAATGAGGATGAGTGATATTTAGGAGAAGTGTACCGATAATTACCTAGTGCAAAAATAGAAGAATGTGATGAAAGAATGTTAGGAGAAGATCGATGATAATGACCTGTAAGTATGGGGGTAGATATGTGGGAGAACTCTAGAAGATGGAGTGAAAAGAGTAAATAAAGGAGGGATAACAATGTGTAGGAAGACGAAGACGAGGAGAGGATGTAGTGGATGAGAATGGAAATGAAGAAACAAGACATGAAATGAATGGAGAAGCAATGGTTAAGTAAGATTACCAAGTGACGCATGATGGAGATGAGCAAGAGACCAAAGAGGAAGTGGTGTTTGCGAGAATGAAAGAGGAGGTGAGAGGATATGATGATGGTGAATGTCGAGAAAATGTAGATGGAGAGAATGTGATGTAGTGGGGGAGTACGGGATGACAAATCATGCTTAAGAGAGACTCTTAAGTAAGATCGCCATGCTTATAAAAGGATTTAAGTAAGATCACCAAACCAGAAGTGACAATATGGAAGGAGAAAGACAACATTGTATTGGATGCAGGTGTGGAAGGGTTGGTTGGAATGGACAGATATGACGAGAGGCGGGAGACAGAATATGATGAAGAGATGATGGGAGATGGAAGGATTAGATGACCAACCATTCTTAAGAGAAACTCTTAAGTAATATTACCCCTGCGATGGAGATGGTTAATTAGGATTGCCAAAGGCGAAGAAGAAGAATAATGATGAAAAAGCGAAGAATAATAATGATGAAAAAAGACGAGTGTATACCAAAATGGAACAAGAGATGAAAGGCGGTGATAACAATGTGATAACAAGGAAACAGAGGGGTGTGACATGAATGGATGGAGGAACATATGCAATGTAGATGGAGAGTGTAAGGGAAATCCTTAACTGGGATTCCCACGTTATGGTAGTGATGATGCAAGAGTGTTAAGCAGAAAAGGAAGAGTGGAAAGATGTTTGTGGTGGTGGTTGTCATCTATTGAAAGAGGAAATGGTGGAGAAGCCTCTACATCGGGAAGATCCAAGGAAGAAGATATACCTTAACTAAGGTTCTCTGGCTATATGGATGGTTAAGCAAGATGGTCAAACCAAAAGCGAAGAGTAGAAGAGAAACTCAAGAGGAAAGGCGAGTAATATTTCTAGCATTGTGCAAGGGGACAAAAAGGTGACAAGGATGATGTGGAGACAAATGGTGATGAATGGACATGGAGAGCAAGGATCAATGGATCAAATATGGTGTTGAACATGTTAAGAGATAAGGAGCTACATGATAATGAACTTTCCTTGAGAAGGACCCTCAAGTAGAATTCGTAAATGCAACGGTGATTAAGTAGAATTCAAAAAACCGAAGAGTGTATTTGCAAACACATTCATGGAGATGATGGATAGATATAAAATTCATAGTGTGAAATTCGATGTGTTTAATTTTTATAAAAGATGATTTGGATGAGATGAATGGAACATAGCTATAGCAAGGGTGTATAGGGAAACTATGTTTTGAATTGGATTGGAGATAAACAAGAAAAGGCTACCACTCAAAGCATTGCACTTGTATCCAATAACAGGTGTTAATACATAACCAACGATAGTTAGTTATACCAAAAGATCATGAGGGAAATATGGATGAAGGATGCTCGTAATCCTAATATTGACATGAAAAAGGGATCAAAGATGTGACTTGTACGTGGGAAGAGGGATCTCCAAAAGTGGTGTTCCTTAAGTCTATGCCCTAGCTCTAGGAAAGGGAAAGAGCAATAGCAGAAAGTTGATCAATGTGGGAAGCTTCAGAAAATGTTGATAAAATGAAGGATGATCAATGTGGAAAACCTTCCAGATGCCATAATAACATAGTAGCCATCCTTCAAGGGTATGGTCTACTTTACACATAATATGGATGGCAAGAATAATATGATAGCCGTCCTTTAAGGGATCGGTCTATTTCTTTTGATTTTGATTTGTATACTTTTTTTTTATTTGCATGAACAACTATCCTTTGAGGGATCAGTTTATTTTTTATAACTTTGATTTTTCCTTTTACATACTTGAGTTTGAGCTTCACATGGGGGAGAGCTGGGAATAGCTAAGTAAACCACTTAAGAGGGGATAAGGAATGTACAAGAGACACCTTGGACCCTTTGCATGGCTGCAATAGGAGAATGAGAAGGTAATGGATGTAATGGTTACGAGATCACATTAAAGTAGTGAAGGCGGATCACATAAGTCAGATTATTATAGTGATAAATGGAAGGGGATAAAGATGGTAGAACAATCTAAGGATGTAACTAATTTCTCATTGGTAAATATGCTAACAGTAGATTGGTCATGAAGTGCAATGCATTAAGAGGTTACGTCTCTAGTTTTATCACCACGAGAGGGAAGACATTGAAGTTGCAATAAGATGAGATGATAGACAAGTAAGAAATAAAACTAACATATGACCACAATGGTGGATTTAGATGAAAATGAATGATGATGCCCCAAGAGAGACATAAACATAGAAGGACAATCATGGCCTCAAAGGAGGGCTTGATGCAATAAATGGTGTCCCAAAAGAGACACACATATAGCCACAATGGTGGACTTCGAAATAGATGGTGCCCCAAAAGAGACACAAATATGGAAGGATAATAATGGCCTCAAAGGAGGGCTTGATGAAATAAATGATGTCCTAAAAAAGACACACATATAGCCACAAAGGTGGACTTGGAGAAAGAGGTCCCTCAATGGAGAAACAAACATGGCCTCAAAGGAGGGCTTCAATGAAAAAGATGATACCCCTAAAAGGAGCACAAACATAAAAGAACAAGTATGGCCTCAGATGAGGGCTTAGAATGAGATGGGGATTTGGATATAATTAATTTAGATTGGATGGATGTGAAGAAAGGTAGATAAAACAATGTCAAAGAGTGAAGTCCCCTAGTAACAAGGGGGTTGTACAGATGAGATGCTCAAAGGTGAGGGAATATTATTTCCCCAATGAGTTAAATGTGAAGGAGGTAAAGGATGTCGAAAGATGTTAGATGAGATTGTTTTAGATTTGGATGGGGTAAACGATCGGAAACCATTAGTGTGTTTAGAAAGATAAGCAGCATTGATGAACAATGGCGGGCATTCCTTAGGAGGAATGACATGGTGAGATGAATATCACGGGGTTCATTAGCAAGGCAATATCTAGCACGTGGGTTCATATTGAGGTAATTAAAATTAATAAAATTAAATTCAATATACCGGTAGACATGAGGGGGTGAAAGGGTTTAATTTATTAATGTTTTGAATCAGGTATTGGGGGTAGGTTAGAGAGATGGGCCAAAGGAAATAGAGGTTTACTTTTAATATAAAACTAAAACATTTGAACCCTAGTTTTTAAAAGTAAATACCTTAAAATTGGAAAAGGAGTGTGGTCATAAATTAAATTATAATCTCTTTTTAATAAATAAATCTAGATTCTTAACCAAGAAATAATAAGATGGTAGAAAACTAGGATTGAGTATGCTTTTCAACACAAGTGATATTATTTCACCATCTTAATTATTTGAAGAACTATTGATAAATGAATAAAGCTTAACATATATAAGGTGACTTGTAATATGTATTCAATGGCTTCAAACTATCTTTCAAAAGGAAATGCATATTAAAAAAAATTGAGTGAGAAATATAATGTATTTTTGTCTAATATATTGGGGTAGAAATAAAAAGGGGTAAATAAAATTGTAATTGAAAAATGGGTAAGATACATAGAAAAAAATAGGGGTATTTTCATTCTAATAATATAACAGGGGGGTATTATCAATTGAATAATTAGAGGTAGAAACTAGAATTAAGGGTATTCTTTAATACCCTTCGAACGACGTCTTTATACCATACTTTACTAAGTGAATCCCCCGTGATGAATATTAAGGGATGATGTGGATTGAGGATAATGGGAGATTTTCCAGATGGGATATGGATTGGATTCAAGGTAGATAGAGAAGGAACTTTCCCCTGAAAGAGGAAATCATCTTTCTCAATAAGGTTATTAACGATTGACCGAAAGGCCTTACAATGTTCAATGTTGTGACACGGGAGTGCGATGATAAGCGCAATTGCAATTAGGTTTGAACCATGATGGCTTGGAACCATAGGGATTAAAGGTTTTAATAGGAGGATGTTTGATGGCCGATGTTCGAGTTAAATGTTGAAAAATGTCTACGTATGACCCCATTGAAGTGTCATGGGGAAGGTAACTCTTATGGGTTTTGATAGGATGTCTCAACTTGGAATTAGGAGAAAATGTAGATGTAGATTGGATGTGTGAATTTCGTGTTTTGGAGGACAAATCAGATTTGGTTGAGGGATGATATTTTTTGGATGTGGATTGATGGTTGCAAGATGTCGTAGATGGAGAAATTGATCCTGACATGGATGTTGTGGCATTGGATTGTTGAGAAGAGGGAAAATCTAAATGTTTAGTGGATGTGCAAGTAAATCTTATCTTTGGGATGATTTCCCGAGCCTTAAACTTTGACCGAGAAGATTTACCTCTAGCAGGGATGACAATAATTTCAATTGGAGGATCTGATAGCGGTGGTGTGGTTATTAATGGAGAAACTGTTCTAAAACAAGATGAAGATGTTAATGAAGAAATAGGTGTTTGTATGATGCAATTAATGAAATCTATGTGAGATATAGGTTATTTTGATTTTGTAGAGGAGAAGGTAAAGCATATTTATTTGATCGAGGTGGATGTGTTGGTTCAATAGGTGATTCAAGGGGTATATTGGGTAAGGTTGTAGATTGAGAGGATTGGGTAAAGAATATTGGGGTAGACTGGGTGATGTGGCCATGGGCAAGGTAGAGATAGGTGGACTTGTTGATATGATAGGTATAGGGGTTGCTGGGATAGATAAAGATGTAGACACTTTTGGAATATGTGGAGATGTGAGTGACGTGATGACCAACAGAGTAGACATTACGGGTAAAGTCTTGTAGCAAATGCGGGAGCATTTTCAAACGTAGAAGTAGGATGGTGGTTGTTTCATAAATGTTTTGAGGGGTAAGAATGATATTTTTGATAAAGGGATTGATGTCGTAAGATAGTGTAACATCCCATTTTGAAACACCGAACAAGGAAATTTTTTTTTTTGTATATAACGTTCTCTGTTATGAATTATAAAATTCAAACACACGTTCAAGTTTTAATAATTGTTCTCTGCCCAAACAACACAGTTTGGATCATACAATTTCTTTTTAAAACGAATGTTCCCTGTTCACATATGTACAATATGGAACACACATTCAATGCCATTCAATCTTATAACAGATTCTATATGCTGCTGTAAATGACTCGATGAACTGCCGATCTTCCATTTTCATGGCTCGGAGTTTCAACGATCCTTCATTTCATGACTCGGCAACAACCGATCCTTCATGTTCATGACTCGGCAACAACCGATCCTTCATGTTTTTTTGCATAGTATATTATATATATACCTGTTCTCATAACCTTCCCCGGTTATCGAAGTGATCCATTTAAGAAGCCTATCTGAATATCTGTTACTGATATTCATCTGACATCCTGCATCTTAAATTAAGTGATAAGGACAACGCAACCAGCAATTGCGATACTTTGGCCAAATATTTTCACATGCTTTGCATGATCATATTCCCTGGATGTGATACACATCTACGGAATACGTCCTTCACTTCACTTCTGTTATCTAGAATGGTCTTTCCCTGGTTCCTACGAGTCCTCAACGTTTAAGTTGGTTTTAAACTTTGAGCCCAGATTAGTAATATGAGCAGGTATAGGAAGGCACTCAGTAACTAAAGATACGTTGGAGACATACGGTGTCGTTACCTCCCACGACTCCGTGTGTGCGATTATCTTTAGTATTCTGAGTCACTCGTATACCGAGATCATACCCTATCCCCACCCCAGCTAAGATCTACACATTCAGCCTATGTATTCTAAATGTTTTAATTCGGGAGGGCATTGCTATATGTCAGCTGCAACATTGTGTCGTCATGAAGACCCCGTCTTCATGAAGACACCTTGCTGTAGCTGGCGTATGCCAATGTCCTGCAGAATCCACCCATCGAGAATACACATCCTGCTCAAGTGACTTAGCTACGAGTAATAATTAAAAACGACTTTCAGCATCCGCGCTGATCTCTTGATCCTCGTTTCCATTGCGATTTGTATATAACTAGAGAGGACTAAAGCGTCCATTAGTTTGCTAAGTATCATCTCCTTCGTGTCGAAGGGCTACATTTCCTTACTTGGTTTATTTCTTAATCATTGGATTAAGCGAATCCGTAATGACGGACGTAATAAGTTTAACCTATTAAACTTAGCCAAGATGTTTCAAGCGCAACTAATTTCAGAATATTAACTTATTAGGCGTCATTCAAATGAGGTCTAATCTTGAAAATGAATTCATTTGTTCTCCTTAACGTTATATAGTTAAGGATCATTGGTTATGGATACATTTATCCTATATCCTTTATTCTGAATTTTATCAAACGGGATCATTAATGGAGTTCGAAAACAAAGTTCGATTACTCCGAAATTGAATTGATATTCCTTAGCTCCTAAGCTAATCCTGAATACCTTCTGATTATGAAATCATATTCTTCTTAATCCTTTTTAATGTCAATTTAAAAATTCATCTTTACCCAAGTATGAACTAATTGCATTGTTCAACTTAAAAGTTGTATTTAAGTAAGAATAGATATCAGTTTCAATTCAACATCCATCCAAGGATAATGAAACAATTTCAAATCAGGAAATACATCATATTTCCAATTTAAACAACAATATCAACTGATATAATTATTGAAAACATCACACCAGTAATTGTATTCAATATTTCAAGACATAATTTATACATTTTCCAATCCAGCTGATTGGGTATAGTTTATACAAAGCATCCATACAACTCATGGACAGAAGAATATATTTTCTTCTTTCGCAATTCCTCAAAGAGGAATAAAAGCAACAATTACAATTTATTTTACATCTAATCAAGAGGCATCAGGAAACAGCCATGCCTTCATATTTAATCAAATTCCATCTGCAAAATGAATTGCACGGGTCAGTTCAATGAACTGAGCACATTAAGCACTTATCCTTAAAATAAGATGCTTCAACTAACTGTTTCAATAAAAGAACCCTGCTTTTATGAAACGACAGAAAACATCAATCTCGAAATAGGCACAAAGGAGAGATCAGCATAACAACTGAACTATCAAAAATATCATCACAATCAGCCAAGGGACTGCTGTCCCATTTCCACATAATCATTGCAAGTATCAATTTACAATATTTGTAAGTTAGGAATACAAGTAGTTTGCTGCCTATATAGCATACAGTTATCCTTTCCACGCCTTCCATTAATAACAAATGCAAAGGATGAAACTAACTGAATATAAATCCATTACTTTCCTTTCCGTTCATGAAGCATGTTAAATTTAAAGCATTCAAGTACAAACAAGAAAGCGAACAGCAATGCATATAGTAGCTCCCATCTAAGCACTATAAAAATTCATCATTCACGAATTCCAGATTTCTAACTGAATGAAAGAAGAAAGATCATTTTTCTAACACATTCATTCATATCTCTATTTCCTTCCACATGACTGTCCTAACAGTGGAATCCAAACGAAAATCAATTCAAGATAGCGATTCGAGTGAAACTTACAAAATCCACTCGGAAATTCACTTTACGGTAGCAAGAATAATTTCATTTATTTCAGTTCATATGAACACCAAACGAGTTAGTAAGACATTATTTTCATCGTTGAGCAAGCCATATCAATATACATACTAGGTATTTGCTATACTAGAAGATTCCTACTTCTTACACTGTATAGCTAACCAACAACAATTATGCAACCACGCAAGTATATATTCATATGATCTTTTATACCTCTGAACGCATATAGTTCTTAATAACAGGTGGTACATTGCTGTTACCTACAGCAAGACCAAGTCATATGCACTATAATTCCAATGTCACTTTCAGAGTCCCAAATAGCAAAAAGAGAAGAATTCATTCTCTTATGATTTCATTAAGAAACAATCATTGTATTCAAAATGAAGTAAAAACATTCAAATCATGTTTTTCTTAGCATGACAACTCAACTTAGAAAGATAACTTGAGTAAATGTTCTCATTGATAAGCATCACACATAGCAGATCATGACTGCGATCCAGCGAGCTACGGCTATGAACATTCCAACCAAGTTCGCATTCACAAGATAGTAAAAAAAAAATATCGGGAAGGTCAAACCACATTGCTGACGCTTGATGGGGTCAACCTTCATTACTGATGAAGAAGAAATTATAATCATTCATTGCACAGACTACAAACCAGTTTATAATTGCGTCAATAGTCTGATTAAGAAGACCGAACAGTATCAAGAAAACACAATGAAACCATCTTATCCACACCGTAAGAAAAGACATACTTCATTAAGGAGTTCAGAAGGAAAACGATTCACTTTTTCTACTTCACGAATATCCCATACGTGTTCGTCTATATCAATCAAGGAAAGGCACATCGATGTAATACTCTTATTACTTTATTAAAATCGAGTTCGATTATCCAAAGAAACCCCGAATGCCATTTCCATTAAGATCCCAAAACTGGAGAAGGGAAAGGATCTATATCCTTGAAACTTTCAATAAGAAACAATTTCAAACACTAATGCTTCTTTAATTTTAGTCCATCAGCCAAAGGACGTATAGTTTCAATGCCAAAAACAACTCCAGTAACCTGTACAGTTTACCTTCCATTCCACAAGAATAACCAATTAAAATTTTCATATAATACCCATAACCGGCACCTCATGGAGGTAAATCCATTCGAGAAGACAAAACAGTTAAACACAGCAACGGAGAAACAATTTTCTTAACATTTCCAAAAGAAAAGACGGTGAATTGACAAACCCAATTCATACGACCTGACAACTAATATATCAAGCACGATGCCTTAAGATATATATGGCGTTTTCCATTCTTTGTTAAACACCCAAACAGCGGGGAAGGTATTCCGATTCAATAAAATACAGGGACGATCGAATTGGCGACCCATAAAGATGATTCATATTATTTCGAATAATACAAGAGTTATTAATCCCGAGTCATGCAATATAATCACATTTGTAATTCCATTTTTCTCTTCACATGTAATAGCAGTTCCAAGCACAACAACAAGGAGAACGATTACACTATAAGGAAAAGATTAAACAGCCTGTCCACTCCATACCACATGTACAGAGAAAGAAAATGTTTATTTCATTCCACAAGCGTCAAACCACAATGGTAATTCATATTCAACCCAATTTAAGCAACAACAAATCAAGGCGAGCGGCGAGCTGTTTTCTTATCATTTTCCAAAGAAAAGAAGGCAAGAATCAACAAATCCATTTCAAAATCAACTCAACGGCAATCATACGGTCACCCAAGAAGCGAGGGTTGTTTTAATGAAACATTTAATCAAAGCAAAGATTTTTAAAGAGAAGGGCTTAACATGCCTGTAATCTTTCTTCCAAAACTCGAAGAAAACCTTGTCTACGCGTTTTCCTTTCCACAATGACGAAAGACAAACTCTCAGCAGTTCCTTCCTTCTTGGCTTAACAAGCAGCCTCAAATCCCCAAGAAAATGTCAAATGCAAGAGTGGTTGTAGAACAGGACTAAAAAACCAAATGCAGAGCAACTTCGGCCAAACCAAATCGAAACAATGAAAGATCAAATTCCCTCATGTTGTTTCCAAGGCGAGCTGGTCGCGAGGACCAAAAATAATTAATGCAATTAAGGCGCTGCCTTTTTCCTTGCTTCTCACGCCACCGCCACTTGGGTTGGCGAGCTTCTATATTTCAAATTTTCCATGCAACTGAATTTGGCTCTATTTCAAAATAGATGCCTCTAAATTCCTTACCTGCCCCTCAAGCTAGCGCTGTCCACGAAGGACGAGTTCATTAAATACTGATGAATGCCTCCTTCCCATCCTTATCCCTTTCCTCCCAAGGGTCTGCGTACCCCTTAGTTTAGGATTAGTTTAGGTTGCAAGTAGTATTCAACCTAGGTCCTAATTCAACCTTAGGTTTTAGAATTTAGGTTTATTTTCCCTCTTTTTTTTTTTTTTTTTTAATTTAAAAATCCACTTAGGATAGTAGTGTAGGATGTATGTTAGGCCTTAGGGTTAGTTTAGGTTTAATTCACACTAACCACTAACACTAACAACTTCCTTCCAACCCCTTACTAACATTCACGTTAACGCAGAGCAGGACGTTCCGTCCTTCAGATTACATGCCAAGGCCACCCGTGTCCAGGCGTTTCTCGCCCCACGAGGTCCCAAATTCGGCGAAGATGGGGTTCAAGAATCGAACCCCCTGTCGTTGGCATTTCGTGTTAGCTATTCACACACATAATCAGTATTTGCACGCTCATAATAATCTAGTCCGGTTCGAAGTGTGAATTAATCATAGAAAGCACAAGAGGGCCTCGGCATACTTGAATCAATGGAATTGATTGAGGGTATCTTGTCAATCAACACAAGAGCAAGCAATTATCGACAATCTGTGCGTCACGCCAGAACAAACACACAAGTACAATATTTAACTTTACATGCGATAAATCACGGTATCACGAGAATCAAGTTAGCGACACATTCTCTTAAGATCAAAACATATCTTAACATGTTTGCTTTCATTCCAACAAATTATAACAATTATGTAAAACATTCACCAAGTTAACATACAAAACAGTGTTACTGAGATAGGGTTGCAAGGGTGCATGTTGTAGAACTGGGTTTAGTTGGGATGGTTGTGAGCAATATAGGTGTAGTAACAGGTGTATTTGATGAAGATGTCAGTGAATGAATGGGTGTGAGAGACATAGGGATATGTGTGGATATGAGTGGAGCCAAAATAAGTGCTAAGGATGAATCTAATGTGATAGATTGGGGTATGTTTGAAGTGGCGGAAATGGATGATATAGTTGAATTTGATGTGGATGTGGCAAGGATAGGAGAAGGTACAGGTTCAACATAAGTAGTGAAAGTTGATGTAGGTGTTATAGGTTTTGAATAAGAGATGGGAATAATGTCCACTGTGGGAACATGTGTAGTTGGTGACAAGATGGGATCTTGATTGACAGTGTCAACCATACAAGTGTTTGATAGTTGAGATGTAAAGGGGTGACATGATTTGTTGGTGGTTGATTAATCTGTGTGCTTGGAGGTATCAATTTGGATATCCCCTTGATTTACAAGTTGTTGGACATGATCTTTGAAGGAACAAAATCTCTCAATGTCATGACCTTTGACTCGATGACATTTACAAAAGTGGGCCTCATGATACTAAATAGGCTTGGCTTGCGAGTTGTCATGGAGTCGTATGAGAGGCGATTGGATAGATTTTATACTCATCAACTTATAAAATATGGAACTATATGATTCTCCTAAAGGAGTGTAGTGGGATGTTGATTGAGGAGATCGTTGTTGAGGCCATGTGCTTGGTTTAGATGGGGATGAGGGTTTAGTGATCATAGTGTTAGCCATGAGTCTTGAACTTGCCATTATGTGAATGGTTTGGTAGATTCAAGTTTTGATTTAATTGAACTTTTAAGATGGCCCCTTTCAATGGCACGGGTTTGAGCTTACGAGCCTTTGTGAAAGCTTCATTAAAGGTTTGGAATGATTGGATCTACAAAGTGGATGATATATGTTTGGCACACGAATGCGAGAATAAGTCGATGAGTACGGTTTGTGGGATAATGAAGGATAGTTGATTTATAACAAAGCATGCCATCGTTGGACAAAGTTGGCGATGGGCTCGTTTTCATATTGTCGAATGTTATATAGATCAAATGATAGTGGTATTGTGTGTGAAATTGATAGAAAAGTGTTCTAAAAACAACTCGTAAGTTGAGTGAAAGAGAATAAGGAATGTTGTGGGATCTATGGTACCAGCCCAGCACTGGGACCGAGAGAAAAGGACATGGGGAAAGTGCAAAAGAAGTAAATCGTGATCATGTAATGAGACAACATGCATGTTTAAATGCAAGGAGATGTTATTGAGGATTTTCTTTATTGTTGAACTTATTAAATGCAGGAAGTTTCCAATGAGGGGGATAAGGTTTGATTGAAACCAATGGATGAATCTGGTTTATTCTGATTTGATCATAGGATAAGGTGTTCTGGGTGGTCTTGTAAGACTTTCTAAGATGGTTAACCGATTCATTAAGGCATGAATTGAATCACTCAAGGTGTTGTAAGGTTGAGATTGGATTGGGCCGCATGATCGGAAAAGTAGTTCGATAAGGCAAATGATGTGTTTGTGGGTGTGTGGATATTTGGTGAAGCGTCGATAAGGTGGTTGATAAGTTTGTGGATAGGATGTTTGTGGAATGGTTTTATAAGAAAATTGATTAACTTGTGGATATGTAGGTGTTTGGGGAGTTGTGTGGTAAGGTGGAACATGTGTCACAAGGTTGGGATTCTGCGTAGGTTGACTTTGAATAGTAGGAATATGATGTTTTCCTTGAAGTGGCTAGGTTGTTGTGGTAGATGATAAGTAGGGATGTGAGTGTTAAAGGGTCGAAACTTATGTTGGAGTATAGGATGGCTAGGGATATAGGTATTCAAAAGATGAGATTGTTTGATGGGCATACTAGTGGCGGATGAAATAGAATTGACGAAAAGGGATGTGGATGGAATCGATCCACCAACCGAGGAGATTGGGAGAATTGAGAGATTGAAGGGATTTTTGGAGTAAGAAGTCATACATGGGGTTAGGAGGAGATTCAGATGTATTTAGAGGAGCAGGAGATGGTGGTACGATTGATTTAGGAAGACTGGATTGACGGGGGATAGGAGAGTTGGTGTCAAGGTGGGGAGACATGGTTCTCATGAGGTGGATGAGATTTGTTGACCAACGATGTGGTTTTCAGTTTAGAATCTCGTTGGGTGAGATCATCAGAGGAAGTAACTTTATTAGATAGAGTAGATTGTTTGTTTGTCTCGATTTGGGAGAGAGTGACAATAGGTGTGAAATAGAGGAACATCTGTTTGTGAATATTATTGACAAACAAATCAAGAAAATTTTATTTAGCATCATGATTAATTTAGAGGATGTGAATAGAAAAGAAAAGTAGCAATAAAGGTGCCTAAAGGAATCTAAAGCTGGTTTCAGGTAGTTATGGATTGGGAGATGTCTGAGACGGTTTCCTGTTGGGTGTTTAAGTCCCAAACAGATTAACCGAGATGAGAGGAGAGATTTGACGTATTAATTATGTTTGTGTAGTTGCAGGCAGTGTGTGATAAGTGAAGTGCAAAGAATTAAATCCTTTACTTAAGCTATGTGATCAAGTAGGATGCAGAAGGTTTGTTTTAGACCAAAATGAAATGTGACATTCGATGCAGAAAGCCACGTAAAAAAGGGAAAGTGTGATGCGAAAAAAAAAGAGAAAATAGAGAAAAATGAGAAAAACCTGGAGAACACTTTTCCCTATTATTTGATTCTGATTGATGATGGCGTACTTTGAAAGTGCCACTCGATGATCTACGGAATGCCCGGTATCCTAAAATGACACCGCTTATTTATCATGCGGATGAGGTCGATATATAAATATTTTGCACAATGTTTTTAGTTCAATATTGGTCTCGATAGTGTACGAGGTGGGTAATCTGCAGAGTGTTAATGGTTTAAGAATTGATCTTTGATAGTGTAACTTCATGGTTGTCCAGGTCGTAGGTGCCACTTGCAAAAAGAAAATAAATATAATTAACTAATACGGTTGAATTAATATATATATATATATTTCGAAGAATAATTAAAAAAATGTCTAGATGTATATTTGAGATTAATTACGTACGGGACTTAAGTAAATGGAAATAATCGAAATTTAATTAATGTTACGACAAAAATTTTAAATCGTGCCTAACTAAAAATTAATAAATCGTTACTATTCACAAAGTAATTCGCAAGGTGTTAGGCTAAATTAATTGACGACTAAAGAAAAACTAAATAAGGCATTTAATTAATTATGTCAATTCATAGAAAAATGAAGCAAAGATAGAATCTCATAGCCGTAATAAAATTTTTGGTATATACGATTGAAAATAAAGTATATAATCATAATATTATTTGTGAGTGTGATGTAAACTTTGGATTATATGACTTAAAATAAATTATGTAACCCTAATAAAATAAGTCGCTTTAGTTTGCGTGAATTGGACGTTAAGTTAGAAATAGTAGAATGAATTATTGAACAACATTTAATTATTCTATGGGGAATGAATTATTGACATAGTGGAATGAATTATATGTGAAACCAGGGGTTGGTGTGTGCGTGGAGATGTGGGGAGAAGGAGAAAGGGAATGGAGAGGAATGGTAGCTCGGTAGTGGTGGGAACTGTTGAGTCAATTGGGTAAAGTGGAGAGCCTGGGTGGAGATGTAGATAGGTGGATAGAGCACGGTGGAGAAATGCAGGACAGCGAGGAGAAGGGATGTGTTGGAGACAGAGAGTGGCAGGTGGGAGGAGTGGTAGGCGTGGGAGATGGAGACAGGAGATAGGTAAGGGAGACGGGGCCTGCGTGGAACAGGAGTGGAAGGCTGGTGAGGAGTGGTAGGGAGTGAGGTAGATGGCCGAGCTGGCTGAGTAGAAGATGGTATTCCAAGCTTAATATACACAGTCCGATCCTTTGAAAAACATGTTGTACTCACTGTATAAATCTCAAACCCATCTCCTGTTGAACCTAGACCAGGGCCCTTCACTACAGGTTAAACCCTGATTAGAATATAAACCTATTTCTCATTGTATCTTTGCAACCCAACTCGAGATTACTTAATTGGATGCTGAGAGCTCTCAAGATTTTTTGCATTCCTGTGATTTCAACTTAGACTGGGATTAGATCTTTGCTTCCCCTGTTTTGAGCTGAAAATATTCCACAATATATAGATCCGGAGAATTCAACATAATCTACAACAATTATTTCTACAGGCTTTATCTTCTTGACCTTTGACCATCACCCTGAAAGGAAAGTGAGGGAAAATTTATTTTGTGTACCTATAAAATAATCACTTTTTTGTTTTACAGGCAATGGCGTGAGGAGCGGTGGTGGATAGGTTGTGTGGAATAGAGGAGTGGAGGAGGTGTGGAGATGGGGTGGAAAGATTCTTAGGGTAGAGGAGAAGGTTGGCGGGGTCTGCAGGTGGGAGGAGTGGTAGGCGCGGGAGATGGAGATGGGAGAGGTAAAGGAGACGAGGCCTACATGGAGTGGAGAGAGGAGGGTGGTCGGGACGGCTGATGGAGATGGGGATTGGAGAGGAGTTTAGAGCAGGCAAGGGAGATGGGGCAGGTAGGGATGGAGGTCAAGCAGGAGAGACAGGAGACATGTAGAGACGAGTGTAGTCTGCAGGGAGAGAAAAGAGAGGGAGATCGGTGGTGAAGTAGAGACAAGGGACAACGATGAAGAGGAGATGGGAGAGGGGAGATGTGGGTGGCAGGTGAGGACGCGGCTGAGGTAGGAGAGATGGGAGGAAGGGAGAGGGAGAGGGAGGCAACGTGGCCTGCGTGGGAGATGGGAGGAAGGGCCGAGTGGAAGAAGTCGGTTGGGGTTGTGGGAGCTTGTGAGGAGTGGATTGGAAAAGGATTTGAGTGTGGAGAAAAGTGGGAGAAGGTGAGGAGCTGAGTCAAACGGAGTTGGGGAAAGATACAAGATGAGTTGTATGGAGTCGGGAGAGAGGCAGAGTAGCTGTGTAGTGGCTCATGGTAAGCCGGAGTGGGTTGGAATATGGCTTGGCTGAGGTAGAGGGGAGATGGAGATTGGGGATGATAGCTCGGTGGTAAGAATAAAGCTCAGAGAGCGGAGAGAGTCAGTGGACCGAGATGTGGGTTGAGGGGAGTGAGGAGATGGCGAGGCTCAGCGAGTGAGGAAGATAGCTCTAGAGTGACCTGGGTGCGTGGTGGTTGGAAGGGAGATGGGGTGAGTGGAGAGGAGCTCGGGTGAGGGTGGATGCAACTCGACGTTGAGGGAAGGAGATAGCTTGGTGGAAGGGAGTAAGGTGGTAGCTTAGGATAATAATTTATTTATTGAATTGAAATTTCTTTTTTTTTGATAATTTTAATTCCAATTTATTTTTTTCTTTTATTAATTGTTATATTTAATATTAATTGTCTCTTTTTTAA
The DNA here is from genome assembly GCA_018340775.1 of Taxus wallichiana var. yunnanensis. Taxonomy (NCBI): domain Eukaryota; kingdom Viridiplantae; phylum Streptophyta; class Pinopsida; order Cupressales; family Taxaceae; genus Taxus; species Taxus wallichiana. Next base: position 253,489,602 of record CM031237.1, read on the forward strand.
TTATTTAAATAATAAAAATTAATTCTATACTAACTTCAAAAACAAAACTTCAATTTTTATGCTATTGCAAAAAAGAAACAAACGATAAAACTACTTACTTCAGGGTGGAGACAAAAAAATACAAAAGGTAAGTGATGCACCAAATAGAGAAAGATAGTACTAAACCCTATGAACAGGTGAGTCAAAAAAATAAATGATGCAAAATATAAGATATGACGAGCACTAGAAGAACAAGGTTAAATTTCCAGATTCATATCCCATGCGGGTAAACAGAAAACAAAGAGCACGTACCTCTGAGGTGACTTAAACGATGGATTATACTAAACTGAGATCAACGAATATTAAGACCATGCAAACAAGCAGGTTAGATAAAATAAGTAAAATAACAAACAAAACAACCAAATCTAAGGTCTTCTCCCTTTGGCGTGCCAAATGTAGATCTATGTTTCCAGCTTCCTGTCCAGGTGAGTGTACGAGTAATCAAGAAACCCGAGACCACGTCGAGTATACAAGGGCTTAGTACCTTTGAGATTGAGATGGATGATACGGGCAAAGAAATCAGATGCATGATATCAAGAAGTTAGATCTACAAAACTTAAACTAGATAAGATTAGAACACAATATGTGGGGGTTGCCCAGACGGTGCCGGTTCCAAGAGGATTTCAACTCCCTTGGAGGATGTCAACCCCCATGTCAGATAAGATAATTAGATCGTGAACAACAGTAAAAAATGAAAAGAAAATAGAATAACAAGAGTACTTAGTTCATGTCGTGCTATGGAAATGAACCGGGCATCTAGATGGCAAGATAAGAGACATTGTCAGAGATTTCTTCTTCTTTTGTCTAAAAATATATCCTTTTCTATTTAAAAATATATCCTCCCTTTCTAAGTCTTGTTTTGGTTCTTGAAAATGTCTCCTCCTTCTAAATATGGGGGAAACCCCATATTTATAGTTTAGATGTGAGGCTAAACTGTAGGTTAGATGATACCTGGGTGTAGTAAAGTAACCTAAGTTAGGGATGTGATGTGATCATGTGGGTCCCATAATTTGACTTATTAGGAAAAGTGGGGGACATGATTTGAATGGGAGGGTGAAATAAAGATTTCATTTTTAAAAGAAGGTGTCGGATGGGTGCATTTTGAATTAAATAATTTATGAGAGATGGGGATGATTCCAAAAAATTGAATTATCAAATGGGTCCATACGGAGCCCATTGATAATTAATCAAATAATATGAATAAATAGATAGGATTTTATTTAATTTAAGATAAAGAGAAGTGGGGATGGAAATTGTGTGAATATAAGATGTCGGAGGGGTGCTATACCGAAAATAGGTGTCTACACCCATATAAGAATATTAGAAGGGTTGAAATAAATATTTCTTCCCGATATTGTTTAAAAAATATTAATGAAACTATTAAAAAAGGTGAGTCTTAATTGCCAATGCCTTATTAAAAGAAAATGGAAACTATGTTTTTCAATTGTTGTCATCATTTAATGCCCGACCCTCATCATTGTAGACAAAAAATAACGTAATCCAGGTAATTAAATAGTCCCGATTACATGACTATTCATATGTTTCCTAAGTAAGAAAATTACTATTTAACGTATGTCCTTGGCCATCTTTGCTTTCTTTCTATTGCCACTTTTTGCCTCACGCTCTTTTAGCTCAGTTTTCATTTCATACTTAGAAATTTTTCATCTTGGACACCGGCGCCCAACTCTGATGTCAGCGTCAGTGCCCACGTCCCGTTTGGGCACCCTTGACCTCTTTGTACTTTGTCCACATATTTTGGGTCCTTTCTAGCCATTTGAGCATCTTATCTTTTTAGTACTCAGAATTTTTAGGGTTAATTACAAAATTCATGAAAGAGAATCATATAAATATAAAGTTATGTGATCATAATAAAGGACCAAGCACTAAGCATTAACTATCACCACCTAAGGTTGCATCCAAAGGCTATTCAAGAGAATTCAAGTATCCGATTAAGGGAAGGGGCTCCATTATTCTACATACACTTCATAGGAGGGAAGTCTATTATATTTCATGCACACATCTACTTACATTGTTTACATCTAGCTACTTTACTCACTATTAAGTTGACACGTGCAAGATCCATGTATAGGGCACAATTCACACACACACACACACACACACACACACACACACACACACACACACACACACACACACACACACACACACACACCTAGAACTACTTTGGGTCTGAAATGTAGTGCAATGCTTAGTCATAAGTTCACTTGTTTGACAAGTGAGGATAGTATGACCCCCTCATTTGCATTCTTTTCTTTTTGGGATTTGATGCAATCTTGATGATTTTTAAGGTCATTTATTTATTGCAGGTTATTAGCGACATCAGCGATCATCGTGTGACATATAATAATGAAAATAAGTGAAGGACTATGAGCATCTCATGACCCTACAAAGGAGTTTTTCTAAGTGTTTGAGAAGTCACAGGAACCCCTTATCCATTATAGGTTCCCTAGTGACCCCAGAAGATCCTTTGGTCACACATTTTTCTCAAGCTCCATGTGACATTTGTCCCTCATTTTCATCAGGGCATCACTTGACATAGTCGAGGAATAATTGTGAATCATCTAAGTCTCCTTATCCATTATTTGTAACTAGGGTTTCATTTTTTTCCATCTTAATTTTCTTGGGTCTATATTTGTATTCATTGTATATTTATTTTACTACTACATTACAATTAGATTTAAGCATTCATAAATTTTATATTTTCTTAATCATTTTGGTGAAACATGTGCTTGAGTCCACCTTCTTTCTATGGTTTTTATTCTTATAAGGATTAATCATAGTAGTTTTTTGGGTCTTTTAGAGCATTTAATCTTCCTCCATCTTCTTGTAGGGCCTCTAAATCAATGGTTGAGGTTTCTGCATCAATGGATGGAAACTGAAAAACCCCTTTTCCAACTCTTGCAATGTTCCTCTTAACAAAATCAAAACATATGATAGTGAACAATCATATGATGAGGATACTAATGTCGATAAGAGTAATTAGACAAACTCAAAAATTTGGACAAGCTTTGCGTTATAATCACACTCATCTTTTGCATATTCTCCATTCTTGGATCATTTCTAAAAAGGGATGTGATGTTGTTACATCTCCTCTTGTTGGGGTCTCATTGGCTCATATGGTCTTCACCCAACCCCTTCATATCCCTACCTCCATTGCTACCACTACTACTCCCATCATACAACCTAATACTACTACAACAAAACCTTTCTCTTCCTCCGATACTCCTAATCTAACTTCTTCATATCATAATATCATAATCAAATTTGCTAGCACCAATCACTACTTCTCGTGTGTTTTCATATCTTGATTCCACTCACTTCTTCAAACTCCTTTCGTTCCACCATTTTTTACCATCCACTACCTCACCCAACTTCATTACCCATAAGTTAACTACATTGAAAGGACATGGTGACCCACAAGAGCATCTCTGAGCATTTCATGTAGCATGCCTAGACTATGTGGATGATCACACTTTATTAGAAAATCTTTCCCATCAGCGTCTCCAAGATTATGGATGTGTTGGTTATATGACCTACCTCATTTAATTGGTAACATTTTTATGCATCTAGTCGATGCTTTCTCTACTAGTTTATTTCTCTATCAATATTGGCTCTAAGATCTCATATGCTTAACTTGCATAACTTAAAAAGGATCTAATGAACATCTAGCGGACTATGTCTTACGATACAAAAACAACTTAGCTAAGATGTCTAATGTGCTTGTAGACTCTGAGCTTCAAGATCTATTTATTCAAAGTCTATTTCCACCTCTTAGAGAGAGTGTTTTCTCTTTGAGACATCTCCATCATTCGATTATTATGTCACACTCTTAAGCTACGTGAAACAAAACTCTTATCTATAGGCAAGCTTAAGTATCAAGAACAAGCTTCATCTTCCACGTGCTTTCAAAGTAAATCAACTTTCAAGCCATCAACCAAACTGGTAAATAAAAATTCACTGTCAACATTGTCTCTAAGACTAAAGACTTTAATGGAATGGCACTAAGCTCCTCCAACATACACAAAATTAATGCTCCACAATTCATACCACAAAAATAATTACATTCCTCCTCCACTGAATTTAGATCCATCTCATCCTAAAGGTCATAATTATGATGAAAATATCAGATGAAACTATCATCAATGCATTGGAATTCTACAAATCATTGTTTCAAAATTCATAATATCATTCAAGATCTGATTGATAATAATACAATTGAGCTTCAAGATCCTATGACTTCTACACTTATTAATGAAAATCATAAGCTCAAGATCTTTAACAATCCTCTACCAAAACATTAAAAAAAGTGGTTGACTCCTCGTAAAATCATACATATCACGCATAGTGCCTCCTCTTGCATTAGGGGATCTTGATTTTCTAGTTGCTCATACTGAGACATCCCCACCACTCATTAATTTCTCCAATTATGATTATCACGCTACATTCTCTTCCATCGATTACACATTAGTTCTTCTATTGGATCCAATTCTATTAATAACATAATTTAATCCATCATGACACATCAACGCATGTTTATTGCACTCCTTGTTTCTATTGGCTATCCACTATCAAAAATTTCATATCCAATTCCAAAATCATATGGTGTTGTCAAAATTTAGGTTCATTGTTGGTCCTCTCACCATGCTTGTGTCTTTTGTTGTGGCACCATTAGTTGAAGGGTGTGACATACTCTTAGGTCTCTCTTGGCTCGGGAAACTTGGGATATCATCTCCATGACCCATTTATGTTTTAAATTCATTCATAAAAAGTAATTATTTTCTCTCAATGGTGTTTATCCATCTACACCATGGCCACAACCTCCTATTGAGGTTTCCATTGCATTAGCTAAAGTATTTACGTCCTTGTTTCCTCTTGAAACTAAATCACAATTGTACTCTAGATCACCTGTTCACACATGACCTACACGGTCTCATCAGTCTACCAATCCATCACATTGGTTTAGGTCCACCATTTAAATAGATCCTTCACCTCGGTATGCATCACCTTTGTGTTTTGTTTTACATAGGTGTCCATCACCTCCCTCTTCATTGCGTTCTACTTAACATACATAGTGTTCCATCACCTCCGCATTCTCATTACACAAAGGTCTCCACCACCTCCGCAATATACTCATATTGTACATGCATATAGGCTTTCACCTACACATCATCTATCTCATATACCACCACTCTTAGAGTATGGTCACATGCCTTTATCTCCACAAGCATTGGGTGGAGGACCCTCATCTTTCACTTTCATCAGATAGCACATTCATCATCACACACTTGGGGGAATCACACAATTTATTTCTTCCCCTCTACCATCGACAACACTTATTCTCTCATCACTTCAAATATAGAATTTACACAGAAACATACACATCTTGATACATGTTGCACATTTCATTTCCTAAACACACTCTCATGATTTAGTTCACACTTAACTATTGAGGGAATCCTATACACATGAACCTCACACATCACACACAACATACTTGATACACTCAAATTACAACTCTTCTTGCACATATCTATAACAATACAAATTCAACATAAGTAGCTAACACCTACTCTCACACTATTCACTCAACACGACACACTCATCACATTTACAAAACATGCTTCTACACATATGCTTTTACAGTCCTATCACAATATATCTCTTCCACCTCACAGAACATACATCATTCACAATACGCTGAGACATCTTACACAATCTACATATTTGACATGCACACTTTACCTACTCAACACTTTCACATACAAAACAACCTACTACAAGTTTGGTGTGTTCACAACACATCTCTCTCAACACATCACATTACTCACTCATCAGTTACAATTCAAGAAATCTATTTTGTAGACATTCAACTAAATGACACACTACCCTATGATGCGCTCTAGTTCCATGATCCATATTCGACTGATGAGGGTCTACCTCTCAAATGGACCCCACCATACTCACATGTTCAATCAATCTCTCATTCACTCGCTCGCACACTTACAATATACACTTTACTCTTTGACGATCACATCTTTTAATACAAACAATTCAAACCATTTCCCAATGACGTATTCTTATTCTACGGTTCATTCTTGACTATTGAGGGAAATGTATAAATGAACCTCATCCCATACATACATGTTCACACACTCGAATTGGGGGCATGCACGACTCCTATCACCTCCCTCCGTATTCCATTCCATATACACTCCACAATGTATTGTATATCTTGGTCACATTAGTCTTGCTTACATTTTTTTTACATGTACATCTTATTACACATGCTAGATAGATATCTTGTATGTCATTATCTTTCCATACACACATACGTGTTCAATTGGTTTCTAATTGTGATCTGCAGATTTTACATATCGATACATGCAACATGGATGTTTGGCGCAATACCTATTACTAGTCCATATAGGCTCTTGGGGTATCCACTTCCATACACACTACAGTCTTTATTATTTCATTTTCTCATAGACACATTTTTATCAGATTATACATGTTGTGACATAATTTTTATCTTTCTCACATGCTAATGAATGTTTAGTGTGAAACATTTTTCTTGCAGGTCTATTTGCTTCCATGGTCAGTTGCATTACATTTGATTGCAATTATTTTCCATTTTTGGGCTCCTTTTGTCTTGTGCACACACCTATATAATTTTGGCCTAGTTGGCCTTGATTATCTTGCAACATCATGAGTGATGTCCCATGTTTGAATTCCACTTTTCATGGTCTACATTGTCTTCTTGCATTCTTTCTTCATGCATCTTAGTTTACACATTGTATGATTGCTAATTTAAATTTTACATGCGTGTTTATCTTACTTTACTAACACTTGTCTCCTAGAGCTACTTTGTTTGTGTGTGCCTTAGTTTCTACTAATAAAACACCCTCCTGCAACGCATAGTTTCAAGATAATGATCGGTCCTCCTTTGGGAAGCATACTCATCTAGTGAAGTCACATGCACCCAAAAACAATGGGGCATCATTTGTGTGAATCAATCACCCCATACAACACTTCACAATCACCACACAACATAGTTCAGGATTGTACAACATAGTCATCAACATCAAACAGGGCTCAGAATCTGAGTTGAAGTCCTTAACACAACATAGACACCAGTGCGTAATCCTGGACAAAAGTGCCAAGAACTATTGACTCTTCCTAAAACACATATGATATGGGGGTAGTTATAACATCCTTTAGTGAAACACAATCTACAACACTTCATAAAACTGATTTTACAGGCCATACCATCTTTAGCACTCAGCATACATCCATTACAAATTTTTTTACTTTTGCATTGGATCAAAATTGGTCAAACTGGAATGGATTTTTACACACCATCTGCAGTGGTGTTCCATACCTAGGAAGTAGTTAAATATTGGAGGATAACACCAACCTTTTATCCTACACTTCTTCTTCCGAGTTCTTGGCGTGAGATCGCCCAAAACACTCATTCTTCTACATCATCTACAAGATCCTTTCTACACTCTTTACCTGATCACAGATTAGGTGCATATGTGATTTTTCCCATTTTTCACATTTTACACCCTTTTTTACATACTTTTTATTCATATACATACATATTTTACTACTTTTTTTTTCTTCTCTTTTATAGGTCCTTCCTTATGGGAAGAGGTAGTCAACATCATCCTACATCAATCACACAAACATTGACATCAACAGCAGTACATTTGCGATATCTACACATACGCTTATACCCTAGGATAATCATCATCACTTTTCACTTCCTCTTCTTTAGCTTCCATGATTCACATTTTCATTATCATTCCACACTTTTCCTTTTCTATTGGCATACTTCGCCATCGATCTAAATGGTTATCGTGTATGCATATCTATCTACTTTATGTTATCGAACATTATCTCAACAACATAAAGTGGGAAAATGTAGACACAAAATCTAGCACCTTTGGGTAATTATCTAGTCCAAATTACATACTACTATTTATATGATTCGTAAGTAAGAAAAGTACTCACCAACCCATGTCCTTGGCCATCTTTTCTTTCTTTCTATTGCCACTTTTAGTCTCACATTTTTTCTAGCTCATTCTGTCTTTTCATACTTAAGCATTTCTCATCCTGGACACCAACGCCCACTAACACGCATACACTAGGCACCCCATCCCCTCTAGGCACCTAACCTATTTGTGCTTTGTTCACATATTTCGGGTCCTTCAAAAATTCAAGTAAAGGAATCATATAAATATTAATTTATGTGATCATAATAATGAAAAAACATTAAGCATTATCTATCACCACTTAAGGTTTCATCAAATACTATTCAATAGTATTCAAGCATCCATTCTAGCATCCATTCAAGCGGAAGGATTGAATTTTTCAACATATATTTCATAGGAGGGGAAGTCTATTCTATTTTAAGGACACGTCTACTTGCATTGCTTACATCTAGCTACTTTTCTCATTATCAAGTGTGACACACACAAGAGCCACCTAAGGAATAATTCCACATACACACACCTAGAACTACATTGGGTTTGAAATGTAGTGCAACACTCACTCATAAGTTCACTCGTTTGACATATGAGGACAGTCTAACCCCTTATTTGAATTATTTTGTTTTGGGATTTGATGCACTTGAGGGTTTTATAGGTCATTTCTTTATCACAGTTATTAATGACATCATCGATCATCGTGTGACTAGCAGCACAAGAAGTGAATGATAGTGAACACTTCGTGACCCTATGAAGGAGGGTTTATAAGGATTTTAGCAATCACAGGCACCCAAAGCAGTGCATGGCACTGCATAGGTGCCACGATCCATTCCATGCGCCCAGTCCATGAAGATCCTCTAGTCGTACATTTTTTCTTAATTTGTTTACAACACTTCTCCTTTTCATTCATCAAAGTCATCAATGAAAGCATAATCATGATTAATTGTGAATCAACTAAGTCTTCTTATCTCTTCTTTCGCAGAACTAGGTTTCATATTTTTCTAGCTAAATTTACTTGGGTCTATATTATGCTTCATTGTATATTTATTTTACTGATACATTGAAATTAGATTTAGCATTTATAAATTCTATATTTTCTTAATCAATCATGTCATTCATTGCAGGACTTGTTTTCACATGTGCTTGAATTTATTTTGATAGTTTATGCATCCCCAAATTGGGGGGTCTTTTTTAATGCCCTCCCACTCACATATTTTGGTCTTAAAACCATAACAAAATGTGATGGAACCTCCGGGAAGAAAGCGAGGAGGTTTGTGCTTTAAAATATTCCATAAGGTAATGCTTTTACCCCCAATATCTTATTACTAATCGAAGAATTTAATTTTTCATGCCATTATCTTGAGAGTTTTTACGCGATATGATATTTTTATAAGGATTCCCTCTAAAATTATGCTTCACTATTGGGTCCAAATTAATTGGTCTAAAAAATTATGAAAATTTGGTATCAATTACCATAACTTAGACTTAGTGAAAAATATGACTAAAATGTAATCTATAATTTTTAAAAAAATATATTTTTGTGATCTAATTAAATAAGAAATATGTTATAGTTTTTGCTAAATTATGTTGTGTTAAAAGATTTAGATTTTTTTTTCCAAAATATAATTATTGATTTATTGTTTGTGATTATATAATTAAAATAATAATAATGATATAAAATTAAATATATAGAATAATGTGTAAAACATTTTTGTAAATAAAAAAATCCTCCACTTGGTATGTTAAGTTATTTTCATTTATATTGTTTACTATTACCTTTGTTATATACTTTTAATTATAATAAAACAATTCAATTTAAAATGTTCATTTTTGGATTGTTATTACATACTAAATATCAAACACACACACACATATAACCCAAAATGGAAATGAGTGTTCTTGTGAATAAAAATTTGGGAGAATTTATAAATTTCATTGGAATTTGTGGATCACATAATATAGATTCACATGCCGTATAATTAGAATGTGAATACAAAATTATTTCCAAAGACGTATTTTTAGTGTTATAGATTAATAAATCGCTGATATCCGGCTTCAAACTACTGTACACATGAAAAATGAATATTGTGAGATTTGAAAACATTGAATAAATAATCTAAAAATAAGAATTTATTTAAGATCAACTATGCTTACTTATAGATTCATCATGATCATTCAAAGATGATCATTTTCAAACTTGACATCAGGATGATTCCCCTTTAAACATTATTTCTTTTAATTTTATATGTAAATATAATCCAAAAAATAAAAACACAATCAATATTGATTACTCATATACAGGTGGTGGATATTCCTCTAGATGCATATACAGGTGTTTTTTGTTTTTGATTAAAAATATTTCTGATGGTTTACATGTTTAAGAATAGATAAATATCTTCCACTTAGAATTATTTGACCTTATCAATTCCAATTCACATAATAAAAAATATTTCTTGGACTACTTAAGGATTTGAAATTTATTAGTAATATGCATAAAAACCCTATTCAAATAGCCATGTAGCATATTTAAATTTCTTTTTAAAAAGGTACAATTCAGATTAAATTTGAATAATTTTGATGAATAATTTTATGAAGATAATATACAAATTATATTAATAGTAAAAAATATTAATTAATTAAAATATTTTAATTTTATTAAAATTATTATTTTTTCAATCATAATTTAATAATTTATCCCAATTATCCATAAATTTATTAATTTTTATAAGCTTTTAAAAATAAGAATTTATATATCATTAAAATGAGACTAAGTTATCTTGTTTCTAAGTATTTCAAATAAATTAATATTCATATTGAAATATTGTTTACTTTAACAAAACACAATTAACTCAACACAAATATGAGTTGCATATTAATTGTAGTGATAATGTTATGTTAAAAATATATGGTTTTTTTACAACATTTACATTGTATATTATATTGTGTATAGCTTCATAGTACTAGTAAACAATATTAAGGAAATATTAAATATTAAATTTATATTTTAAAATAGAAAATTATATTAATTATAAATATTTATGTTTATTTATTTAAAATATTATATCCACAAATGTCTATATTAAACTAATTGTTACATTAATAACGTAGATTTTGTAATAGTTATATTTATAATATTTTAATCATTCACATAGCTAATGTAGTTTGTAACAAAATTTTCACAATTATGTGAGGGTTAATGAAGCATTATATATATATTTAAAACTTATTCACGTATAATCTATAATTTATACTATACATTATTAGGTGTATGTTTATGGACAATATGCTACTAGATGGTTGATCTATAATTTAAAAATTTATTTCAGTTTTATTAATGTGGAAAAATGTTTATTTTTATATGTTTTCTACCATAAATATTTTTTAACATGGATAATTCACAATTTTATATTTGATTATCATGCATTGTAGAAAATACACATTTTCTTTTCCTCACAATAAAAAAATTGTGGAATATCCACAATTATTTCACAATATATTTTTATTGTGGATACCATTGTGGATAAATGGTCCCATTTCTAGTAGTGATAGTCTATTGAATTTTTCTTTCAACCAGAAATAAATTTTGTGGAACAGTTATGACACCATGTTTCGAACATGAATTCAGAGGATATGTCTTCACATGCTATTTTCAAATGAATTGATACTCGTGAAATGTAAGGGTTCTAACAAAATCCACCCACAAGTATACTCACAAGTAAATCTTACTATGAAATATTTCATTCAATTACATAATTTAACATTTTATATATGGTTGGTACAAATGAAATAGTCGATTACAATTTTTGTGTGCATAGTGAGCATTAAAAATCAGGAATGACCTGCTATACACACTGGCATGGGTATTTAATGTCCATTCAATGCTTGGTAGCGTGCAAGCCAAAATATAAATGGAGACCTATTTTTAATGTTTTTTATTTCCTTTTACTAAAATGATAGATGGAATTACAATGAAAACAAAATATCAACCAACATATCATCTGTCCTTGCATACCCAAAATATCAATAGTTGATCTTTTTAAAAACATTCTACTATGGGTTTGTCCAAAACATTCTTTCCATTTGTGATAGCTTGTAGAAGCTTGAAATCACTATTATTTTTTTGTATCATCACAGACGACAACTATTGCGGAAGAGTAGAAGAAAACCCACCATCTTCATGCAAGAAAAGGAAAGAATAAGATAAATATAGAACATTTGCTTGATGAATGTGGATTTAAGCGAAGAGTCTTGTCTGAAATTTGAAATAACACACGGCGGTGGACAAGAGTTGTGCATACTTTGTAGTCAATTATTTAACTTTCCATGAAATTTCACATGGATTTCAATCAGAATAATTGCAAAAGCATACAACGTCAATTTCGTTTGGAATTTGTTTCTGGTCATAAAGTTAGGGATGACAACACCCTTCAGATGCCTATTTTGAATTTAAAAAAAGACATTGTACAGATTACAAACTACTCTTCCCTAATTTCTCTGCAATCAATTTCGCGTGGAAGTTGTAGAGTGTCAAAATTGAGGGATGACGCACCTTCACATGCCAAATTTTGATTAAAAATCAAATTGTTCTTCCCCACAAAAACATTATGGAGAATATGTGTAAAATCAACAAGAAGTGCACTACGTCAGAGTGGAAGATTATCTAGAAACTAAATTTATAATGTTATTGCTTACCTTGTGGTGAGCCAAAATATTTATATGGTAGTGAAGCGGAAAAAATAAATTTTACAGAGGTGAATTAGGAATAATTATGTTGGGGTGAACCATGAAAAAGGATTTATTCATAGTAAGCGACAGGTGAAATAATTTGTTTACTCATAGTAAGTGATATGCAAAATAATTTGTGGGGTGACATTGATATATATATATATATATATATATATATATATATATATATATATATGATTATTTTAGGTAAGGATCATATTTTATAGTTGTATGAATGTATTAACACTTTTTAATTTTAAAGTGTGTTGAAAAATTATTGAAAACTATGTAGGATGGGAGGAAAAATTTAATACCAATCATGGTTTTAAAACAATTGTAAATTATCTTTGATGTTTTCTAGCATTCAAAATATGATCGTAATCACACCTAGAGAATCAATGAAGGGCAATATTAGATGATGTAGCCTAATCGACACAAACATAAATGGTCTAAGTATAAAACAAAAATTAACATATATGTAATACTATTTTTCTATGAGAAAATTACAAAACAAACACTTATAAATTAAAAACATGCAATTCTACAATATCATTCCAATTAGTCATTGATGTGGCTCACGCTACAATTGTACTCATATATTATGAATAATCAAGTCTATACTTACATTTTTTTACTTCATAGAGAATAACTCTATCTCCAAAATATTCCAAGTGTTGATGCAATTACTTACCCTAGCTAGCTAACAAGAACTCCAAAGCTAACCAATCTAAACCCTACACTTTGAGTTGGAACCATGCGCAAGAAACACTATTTCCCTCATAACAAAATTGTTGAAGAATTATTTTTGAAAACAAAAAAGCTTTAGATTCCATTCTCAAGATGTTTCCACTTCCCATCGATAATTCCAAGCTTTCCGAGCTTATAATCTGTCTCTCTTATGGGTTTGGCACTCTCACATGTTTTCAATTATAATTCAAACCTAGATTTCAAACTATTTAGGTTACATCATGATTAGAAGTCTCGATTTAGGGCATCATCAAAATAACATCAAAATTGAGAATTTCACATTCACTCATGGTTATGAGGTCAAAGTAAGTGTGTTGAGTCATGGAGGAAAGTCTTACTTGGTCTAGTGTTCATAATTTCAAAGTTGACCATTTCCTCCCTTTTGTAAATTTAAAAATGGAAATGTTGTAAAAGAGAAATTAGAACTTGTAAGTGGTGAAAAGAGAGATTTATGATGGTTTAAGCATGTAATAGACATCTAAACAAGTCCTAGAGTGAATGTGAGGCAATAAATGCTTCATTATGGGCATACGAAGAGTCATGTAGTCCCAGAGTTAGTTAGGGTTGGTGAAATAGGAAGAAAAGGGAGATAAATTCAAATGAAGGGTTAGTTGTGTTTCATTCCTCAAGGGAAAGGAGGTCGGAGGAAGGAAAAGAATGAAAAAGCATGATTTTATAAGAGAAATATAATTTTGAAGACATAGAACTTTGTTTTGTATCTTGTCTTCTTCTTTAGAATTATGAGTTTTGATTTGCATGGCTTAAAAATCATATAATTATTATTATAATTATGTGGAGATTTTGCCAAATATTTTTAGGAGATTGAATATGGTACTTGTATGGTAAATGTCTATTTTCCTAGTATGAAACTAATGTGTAGGTGTGTTATAGCTATAATACTGTTTTTGCAAGGATTTCTTGGTAACTTTGAATCTCCGGTCTTCAAGAGAAGTTCTTGTATTGTTAATCATGCGGTTGATAGTGGATGAAATCAATTTTTATAGTTTATAAGGTTTATTATTTAGATTACAACAATTTGAAAGCTTGTAACCATAGGAAATCAAACCTAAGTTGTGTATTCTTTTGTGCGAGAAACTCTATTTAATAGCATGAAGACTACAAAGAATATTTTTTTCAAGGTAACATTGTGGGGCATGTTATGTTGAAGTATTTGAATATTATTACAAGAAGAAATCTTATTGTAATAGACATTGATTCACATAAGAAGCTATGATGTTTAGTGCCTTGATTTCATAGTTTACACAAATAAGAAAATGATGTTCTTTTCCATTTTAGTGGTCAATCAAACCTCACTATCATAACTAAAATGAGGAGAGGGTTAGGACATAACCCATGAAGAATTTTGAATTCATAAAAGGGTAAGTGCACCAAGTTGGGGGGCCAAAAAGTGGAAAAGAAAACTGAAAATGAACGAAATATGACCACGTTTTACAATAACGTGATTGTGTTATATTTTCCTAGGCTCGAGAATTCACGAACCTAAAATGCATACGCATTATAACACACTCACGTTATAATTCATACACGTTTCTATGAATACAAAATGCGTATGGATTTTTCTCTATGTGAATTTTGTAGGGGCTAGAAGGAGCCATATTGAATAAAATAAATGTTATTCTTTTATTGGTTCTTTATACTTTTTTTATGTCATATACTTTAAATTTATTTTAATAAATATAAGAAAGTATGGTCACGCTACACCTGATGGAAGTGGTCCTAGAGTTCTGACAATGATAATCTAGAAGATAATTTTTCAAAATCTAATGTGGTCAAGATTTAGTGTTTTTTTATAATATCGGGAATGACCTAAAAATTTCAAGCCATATCTATTAGAGTCAAGGTATTTGTTTGTGAAAAATATAGTCATTTTTAGGTTTTTGATCTTCTGGATTGAATTTTGTCCCTACCACTACTTGAATTGGTACTAATTTTTAAATTTGATCCATAATTCACTTTAGTGACCACGAATCATCTCTATGATGCTTGTCTACTTCTTACTAAAATGAGATCCTTACTAAAATGATGTTTAGAGTTTAGTGTTTAGGGTTTAAGGTTTAGGTTTTAGGGATTTGGTGTTTAGGTTTTAAGGTTTAGGTTTTAGGGATCAATATTTAGTGTTTGGGTTTTAGGGTTTAGTATTTATGGTTTAGGGCTCAGGGTTCAAGGAATAGGGTTTAGGGCTCAAGGTTTATGGTTTAGGGCTCAAGGTTTAGGGTTTAGGGTTTAGAGTTTAGGGTTTAAGCTTTAGGGCTAAGGGTTTAGGGTTTAAGATTTAGTGTTTAGGGTTTAGGTTTTATGTTTTTTGGCTCACGATTTAGAGTTTATGGTTTAGGGTATAAGGTTCAGAGCTCATGGTTCATGGTTTAGGTTTTATGGTTTAGGGCTCAGGGTTTAGGGTTTAGGGCTCATGGTTGAGGGTTTAGGGGTTAGGGTTGAGGGTTTATGGCTTAGAGTTTAGTGTTTAGGGTTTATTATTTATGGTTTCACACTGTGGTTCAAGGTTTAAGTTTTATAGTTTAGGGTTTAAAATTTAAGGTTAACGAGTTTAAAGTATAGGGTTTAGGGTTTGGGGATTTTATTTTTACGATTTATGGTTTAAGGTTTAGGTTTTAGAGCTCATTATTTAGGGTTTGGGTTTCAGGGTTTAGGGTTTAGGGTTTAGGGCTAATGGTTTACGGTTTATTATTTAGTGTGTATGGTTTAGGATTTAGGTTTTTGGCTCGTGGATTTAGGGTTTAGGGCTTATGGTTTAGGTTAAAAGGTCATGGTTCAAGGTTTAGGGTTTATGGCTCGGGGTTTATGGTTTAGGGCTCGGGGTTAAGGGTTTAGGTGTTATTGTTCATGGTTCAAGGGTTAGGGCTCAAGGTTTATGGTTTAGTGTTTAGGATTGGGATTTATGGTTTAGGTTAAGGCTTCATAGTTAAGGGTTTAGGGTTTAGTTTTTAGAATTTAAGGTTTAGTGTTCGGGGTTTAGGTTTTAGGTCTCAGTATTTAGGGATTGGGTTTTAGGGTTTAGGGTTTAGGGCTCAGGGCTTAAAGTAAAGAAATATTACCCAATACAACTATCTAGTTTTACCCATCGCATGGGAAATATTTCACTCATTGTAATGTTCTGTCTTACCCATTATTATTAGTAATTAAAAGAGAGTATTCAATTGAAAAGGGTTCATCAACTTCGTAGGAAGAAAATTTAAAGAAAGTCATCACAATTTGATGTCTTTCATCTCGTTGATATTTAAAGGATGGAAATTACATATTCTCGAATGTCCAATCCTTCCACATACTCTAGTAGTTCTTGATCCTAAGATACATGGAGACACCATTACTTGGCTTTAATTTATAAAAATAGAGATATTTGTAAATTCGTGTCATGACCTCTAAATCTATATGAATTTCAAGTTGATTGGAAATCACATCACACCCTTCTCTAGGATTGATGAGTACCTATATATTTTGAAGGTTCTTTTGAAAACATCCATGGTTTTATCATATAAGGAATTATCAATGAATGGAAGGTCACTAAGTCGTAGATGGGTGAATTCCATTTAGAACTAAAGAATGAATATTTACTAGAGATTGATAACCCCTTTATGTTCAAGTAGGAATTCCCAATAATGTCTATGCTTATTTTAAACACTTCGAGGAAGTTTTGTCAAATTTACTATCCATTCCAAAGTAGAACAAGAAATTTCTCTTTCTCAGGATGAGAGGATCACGTAGGAAATTCAATTATGATCCTACACCTAAGCATTAGTGTATTCTCTATGTTTATTTTGTTTCCTTTAAGATTAAATTTTGTGTTGTGATCGTTATTTTTTCCAGCTTCCAATGGGTCATCATGGCTTGCATGATACCATACATGGAAATATGAGAAATGTGAAATTTGTTTTGGAGTGTGAATACATTTACATTCAAGAGTGCAAGTACATGTGGGGAGAAAAAGGTTGGAAGAGATGTGTAATATGCATTGTAAGGTACAAGGTAGATGTCATATCAATTTAGTTACTTTTCCCACCTCTCATAAACAAGGTAGTTCTATAGGAAAACTCAATGATGGTTCTAGACATGAGACTAGGAAATATTGATGAAATATGATTCAGGATTTAGGGTTTACATTTTAGGGTTTAGAGCTCATGGTTAAGGGGTTTAAGGTTTAGGGTTTAGGGTTCAAGGTTAAGGTTTAAGGTTATGGTTTAGGATTTAGGGTTTAATTTTAGGGTTTAGGGTTTTTTAGGTTTTGTTTATACTTAGGGTTTATTGATCGGGGTTAATGATTTAGGGTTTAAGTTTTATGGTTTAGGGTTTAGGGTTAAGGATTTAGTGTTTAGGGATTAGGGTTTATGGTTTACGGTCAAGGGTTCAAGGTTTATGGTTTAGGGTTTAGGATTTAGGTATTAAGATTTAATGTTTAAGGCTTAAGATTTAGGGTTTATTGTTTCAAGGTCGAAGTTTAGGGTTTAAGGTTTAGGGTTTAGGGCTTAGGGTATATGGTCTAGGGTTTATTGTTTATATTTTAGGGCCTGTGGATAAGGGTGTAGGGTTTAGGATTTGGTGTTTAAGGTTTATGGTTTAGGGGTTAGGTTTTAGGGTTTAGGATTTAGTTTTTATGGTTTAGGATCTAGGGTTTAGCATTTAGGGCTTATGGTTCATGGTTTAGGGTTTAGGGATTAAGGCTCAAGGTTTAGGGCTCATGGGTAAGGGCTAAATGTTTAAGTTCTAGGGTTTAGGGATTAGGGTTTAGGTTTTAGGGTCTAGGGATCATGGTTCAAGGTTTAGGGTTTAGGGCTCAAGGTTTATATTTTAGGGTTTAGGTTTATGGCCTAGGGTTTAGGGTTTCAATTGTAGAATTTTAACACTAAAATCTTTAGGATGAATGCTGAAATCTTGAAAATTACCTATGTACTAACCAAATTATCCTATAAAAAACTCTCCTAAACTATGACTCATGGAGCAGTGAGACTAATTCCATAAGGTGCAGAGTGACCCTAATTTCTTATATTTAAAAACTAAATTTAAAGATGAAAGCTTATACTTCAAAATTTATTTTTGTAAATAGAAGCATACCTAAAGCATAAACAATGTTTATACTATAAAGAATTCATACGCATTATAACGCTTTCACGTTTTTTGTTTTCACTTTTTCCAAACCATGCCTCAAGGCTTGGGATCCGGTTTGGATCACCAAGCTTGAGGCATGGACTGTAGACACCAAATTTGTGTCTTACGACCCCCTCGTGCCCCGCATCGCATTTCGCAACCTAACCTCACCACCTAAACCTTACACAATTATTTATTAATTACCTTATAATTAATAAATCCACATCGCCATACCTGCCACCTCATGTCACCACCTCATCATGACCTAGTCTTAACCCTAAACTAACCTAATTAAGACCTATAACTTGGTCCAATTCCACACCTATGACTAATTACTCCTCATCCGCACCTAAAACCAACTTCATAATGACTTGACAAGCCTCGCAACCAATCCCTCGGAATAAAGGAGGAAAGTGGCTATTTTACCAAAAATAGCCGCTTTGACTCCGACCGATACGGTTCTACTCGACCCGCCATCGGTTACGTAACCTTCATCGGTTCCCGTAAATGACCACTTCCAACCAAAAACAAGGATCGGATTTTCATTTGATCGGGAGAAGGAGAAATCATCGAGAGAATCCAGATTTTGCTTGGCCGAGCAGAGACAAGTGAAGAAACAGGGAGAGCTTGCAGAGAAGGACATCAAGCCCAAGATTGCAACTACACAACCAGAGCCCTGTGACACTCAGCTGATCATCGTGAGGGAAGACATCTCATCTTCTGATCGTCAGGACGTCCTATCTGAGTTCTACCTTTACCATCACAGTTCTTGGACCTGCATTCTCGTCAATAAACAGTAAGTAGAATCTTGTATGTTCTCTTTGATAACATTTCTTAGACTTTTTGAATCACAGCCGTCATAAGTTTATCCCTAGATCTACTACCATCAACTACTACACTTAACCTTCACCCATACACCCTAACACTACCCAGAGAAGGCCATTTTACCATACTCTGAGTCTTCCCTATCCTCCCATCCTTCCCCTCAGCCATCCCCCAATCTCAATAACCCCACAATCACCTTGCAACCAACCTCTATCCGAGAAGCACTAAGATTGCTGACCCTACCAGTATCGATTATCCCTACAGGAGGCGGTTCTCTCTAACCGTGGAGTCGGTTATCCGGTGACCGGCGTTGGTCAACGTGACTTATACCCCAAAACCTTATTCTCGCCTATTTCCACCTAATAACCTCAGATCGGTCTGGTTTATCCTCTAACTCAACTTGAATGTATCAACGACCCGAATCAAGAACAAACAACGTGACACTTTATTATTGATAGTTTAGTTTCTATTGCTTTATAACGAGATACCTAAATCGTGATTTTGCAATAGCTTTCTTTATTATCATTTGTGTTAAATCGTATTAAAAGGGGAACTCTGACCACCTTCGAAAGGAAGTTTTATATTTCCTGGGCCTAAGGCAGATCCTCATTTATTTTCTAATTCAAATATGGTGGTCTTGTATTCTTACTTGCGGCAGTAGTCCTTCCAAGACGAAAAGGAGTTCTTCGTAGTTGATCGATCTTTCTCTACGGTCACGCGCACACCATCTCAACATTCAAAAGGTATTCCTCCTATCCCTAACCCTTATCTGTTTCTCAAAGGAATGATAGGATATAAGCAAGTCTATTCTGCAGAGCCGAAACATTCCGTGTGAAACATTTTATGCATGGTGGGACCCATTTTGGGTTTCTGTTTCTCTTGCTTGTTTTCCTTTTAGGAAGCATACTTGTTGTTGCTATTTTTGTTATATATTTAGTAAAGAATTTGTCTTGCTTTCCTAGTTTCGCATTAGTGAAAGTCATCTCATTGCTTCATCGAATATCATTTTCGATTTGGGTTTAAAACACGTGCATTACATTCCCGTCTTGCTGTTTTCAATTCTAGTGAACATAGACTAAGTGCAATGTCGTACACGTGGGGGTGATTTCCATGGTATTGACAGGAAATTAATCTTACTTTCACCGCACAACACATACCGAGTCACTTCACAATTAACACGATAGCTCAAAACATCCCCCCTTTTCCGCGGTATTCCTCCGCTCGATTGAGGTAACCTTATAAGCCAAAACAAACTTGACATTTCCCCTAACTCTTTTGTTTAGGATTGACATCATTCCAATCTAAAGGCATAAGCCCACAATAATTAAAATTAACCCTAGGGTTAGTCTCGGATTTGCGTGTGCATCTTGTTTGTTTTCGATTCTTTTATCTCGTTATACATCTTGTACCCTCTGTGATTACCTTAGAACAATTTGATAAATGTACTGAGCGTTGTTAACAATCAAATCAGTAGCTTCTTATATTTTCTTATACCAGTCTTATTACACCGACATCGGTTACCTGACCGACGTCGGCTATAGTCTAACCGACATCGGTTATCAGACCGATATCGGTTACTGTCTTTTATAGTTCCTGACAAACCAGAAACCTACCAATTTCACCATTCTCGAGTCTGCTTTATTCTCGATGATTGAAACCCTACTGTGAACTCCTTTCCATGGTTGTTATCACTCGAAAGCAAGCCACCGCCATGGTTTCACATGCTTACTCTGTCCCTTTTCTGAATCACCCCTTCACATTCAGCATGGGGAATCCTATGGACACCGGCGAGGTTCCTAAAATTCTGTGGGAGATAAAGAATTTTCCAAATTTTGGATGCTAATCCTAGCGCCAGACAAGACTATTTGTCTCATGCCCTTGACCGTACACCAACGGTCAACTCCTTGTTGGCATGCCTATCAGTATAGCTGCTCATTTAGCCCCTTCTCTGCCTGATAACTCCGCTTTGCCTTCCGCATCCTTAGTCCCGTCGCCTACCTCAGCAGCTTCAGGGGTTCATACGGCACTGATTGGCTTTCCTTTGGTTAATCTTGGGCCCAACATGTCATTACCGCCGACTGCTCCTACCTCGTCTCTCTTGCAGACTATTAGTTCATGACTTGCTCTCTCGCCACCTATCCACACGAGCTTTCCTTCTCAAGCTCCGCCCAAATTTTCATTTCCACATACATATCTCGGTAACCTCACGGCTTATATAGGACATCCCTATTCGGTTGCCTCAACACAGATCGTCCTCCATACCTTATCAACATTTAACCCCACCATTGTCTAGCGGTGGCCCTTGGCCCAATTTGCCTCCGTTTACCACAACCACACCATCATCTCATCCAACTACTGATTTAATTAAACAAATGATGGACAAAATGCAAAATCTGGAGGCTTGTTTGAGGAAGTCGTAGCACTTGACATACGAGCAAGTTTGTCGGGAGCCTATCCACCCTTCATCCCCCTTCATTCATATCCTCCTCAATGGGAATTACCGAAATTTACCCGTTTTAATAGTAAGGAGGACCCTCAACAACACTTGCGATCATTTAGACATGCTTTTTATCCGATTGCTCACGACGGACGCTTTACTACTCCGCACCTTTCCCATGTCCTTATTAGGACCCACCTTGAGTGGCACGGTGCTTTAACCCAAAGACTCAATCTTCTCTTTTAACTAGCTAGCCCAATCTTTCTTGGATCATTTCTCCATTAACATTTCCAAGAAAGTATCTATCACCGACCTCTATGCCATCCGATAATTTGAGGACGAATCTATCGCAGATTTCGTTGGACGATGGCGGGGCCTTATCAACCAACTTACATATGCCTTGCCTCAGACCGAACTTATCGAACTGTTTATGCGGGCCTGCGCTAAGCACATCTCTCCTACCCTCCAAATTCAAACTTTCCATACATTTGACGAGGCCTTTACTATGGCTCGAAAACTAGAGATTCGAGCCTTAGAGGAAGAGAAATTGCGGTTGCGCAACAAAAACCCCACTTTCCTAACCCAAGATTCCACCAACAAACCTAACATCACCAATCCTCACCCATCGACTGCTTCGAAATCAAAAGGGGCCGTGCACGCGGTGATGGTGAAATCCCAACCGCCGTCTAATACCCCGCCAAAAACCACCTATAAGTATAAAGCAGAGCCCATCAACTACACTCCCTTGGGAGAAACATATGGTGTGATATTGGAAAAATTGCTCAAAGAAGGAGCCATTACCTTACCTCCTGTTAAACCTCATTCGGGTTTGATTCCACTCGCGCCATACCTTCCAGTACAGAGAAAATGACTTTGTAACTTCCACCGCGTGAAGGGACACGGTCATGAGAATCGCAAGATGTTGAAAAACATAGTGCGGGAAATGGTTGATGTGGGGAATATAGCCCTCGATAATCCTAATGCCCCTACTAACCGAAATTTGAAAATATTCAACAAACCATTCTCAAATCATTCTTCTAACAGTAAACTAAACCAAGATATCTTAGCCGAGGAGAGTGTTCATGAGATCCATGCAGTCTTCGATTCCCAGCCAAAGACCTCTATCGAACAAATTCTGAATCAAACCTCTTCACTAACGCAGAAACCGAACCCCTTCCTCACCATCAAGACAAATGAAATCCTTGTTGTTCCTTTTACCCATCAAGGAATTAAGCGCCCGAGTTCCCTTCTCACAAACGAGTCTTCTTACACCACATCCTCGCAAGATCGTGAGCGGATGTTATCTAATTTATCTATTTCCCAAACGTCTCCTTCTACCATTCTTTGTACAAGAGGAAGGCTCGCCACTTCTTTTGTCATCCTTAGACGAGAAACCTCTTGAACGACATCACCATATTCTTTAAACATGACAGATCCTCTCAAACACGCCCTCCTACCTATTAGTCCTTCATCACCTAAATCTTTTTCAAAGAACCGGTTGACCTCTTAACGCCTATTGATACAATGCCTCATATACCCCTTGTATCACACCCACAGTGGACCGGAATCACAACCCACCTTTCTTCCATACAAAAGTTCCTATTCACACGTGAGGACTGTCATTCCACATAAGATAGACAGGTCCTATGGGAATGTTTGAGTACGCCATATTCTACTCAAATGCAAATGACCGATCCTGATGCCTCTACCATATACCCGAAGTGTTTACAGAAGCTTAAAATGCCTATGTCCTCATCTTCACCCCCCTCATCTCTACCAAATACCTCATCCACTTCTATTAACCTAACCAAATCTTCCCTATGCTTGGGACCTTACCCATACCTAGTCTAACACACCCACCTAAGCGGCTTGACTTATCTAAAAATAAAGCCGTCCATCCCATTAGGAGACAGACTCAATCTCCTCAATCTATGCCGCTAACACAACTAAAACCCTCGTCGTCACACCTACCTTCCATATTGGGACCCCATCCCTCTACCTTACATCAATATATCATACCTCCTGCATTTTCTTTAAAGCGACCTACGCCTTCTGCACCCATACAGAAATCCAAGCGTATAGCAACACTGTCACCCCGCGTATCCTGTCCACCTATCAACCCTAAACAAATTCCATCATCAAAAGATTTGTTTTCGGTCACTCCTATTTCTCCGTGGTTGTTTTCTGATACCACATCATCTGCGGCCTCATCATCCAACATAGCTTCTACGTCAAAGAAACCACGGTCAGTTAAAACCCATTATCAAAACTCCTTGGCTAAACCACCCCCCATACAAACCAACCACACCACGTCATCACCAGAATCGACCCAGTCAATAGCCTCATTTTCCTCTGACTTTGACCCACTCAAAGGGTCTTACGCCAAAATCCTTGCTATGTTGGTGGAGAATGCGACCATTTCCCTACCCCCACTTAGACCTTATGATCCATCTAAACCTCGACCTATAGGTTACGATGAGTCTAAAATCTGCGCTTACCACCACACACCAGGACATGACGTAGAGGGATGCAAAGCGTTGAAAGCCATACTTCGTCCGTCACCTCTCTCAGATAGAAAAGTTAAGAAAGACAACTTACGAAGAGAGAGACCTTTAGCTTCAATTCCCTCTCCTATACCACCTGTCCCCGCCTCACCAAGATCTATCATTATTACAGCCCCACCTCGAAAACCATGACCTATCCCTACCATCTTCCTCCTCTCGTATTCACGAGATCAATATGATTAGTGTTGCTACTCGAGGGTAGAAAAACAATGGGAAAGTGAAAGAAAACACACCTGCGGCATCTCTTTCTCCGTCCACCATCCCGATTGCACCACCACCTAAAGTGGTTATTCGCGGACCCGCCTATCCCGTCTCTAATGGAATTTCCACGTAACTATGATCAAATAGCTTCACCAATCACTGTAAAGATGACACTGTATGATCTCATTCGATTTCAATCTCATCGACAAGCTCTCGTTGAAATCCTTCAAGGGATAGAGGTTTTACCTAATGAAACCTTTCCCTGTTACCTCTATTCTAACACCCAATCACGTTGCTTCGCTCACCAAACAATCTATCTCCCCAACCACTTCTGTCTCTGTACAAGCCAAGCCGATCTGTTGTTAGTTTCTCCGAAGATGAAATTATCGACTTTGGTGCCGAAGATCCTGACCCTGCTCTTTTCATCTCAGCGTACATTCGGGATATTCGGGTACGTCGTGTTATGATTGATGGGGGCGCTAGCCTAAACATCATCTCTTCAAAAGCCTTCCAACAAATGAATATCCCTTCTAGTTGCATGTGTGCCAACCCCATCATGTTGCGATCATTCAATGATGCTATTACTTCTACTTTAGGCACCGTGATCCTTAACATTCATGTAGGACCACGTACTTTACCCGAACTCTTCTATGTCCTTGAGGGAGAGTTCCAATACAATATGTTGTTAGGCCGCCCTTGGATCCGGGCTATGGGATGCGTTCCCTCCACCTTACATAGATGCATAAAATTTGAGTATGAGGGGAAGTCCTACACCGTAAAAGCTGATCCTCCCCCCTTCAAAACTTGCAATATGTTGTATCGCCCTAATGATGTGCTTGTACCAGTCAAGACACCCATTCATCCAACCCAGCCATCTACTTCCGACGCACCTACACCTTCAACCAATGAAACCGCCGTTACAAATATTACTTCCTTTCCGCATGAGATAACATCCCAACCTCCGACCCCTTAGTAGATGTTTTTCAACGCCTTACGCTCGGGGAGTACCGCCTATATAATGTTAGTTCTTTCCATACCCCGCAGAGTACGGACGATTACATGCACATCCCACCTACGACCGTCGCGTGGGGGAGGTAATCTCTTACGGACCACCCCATTGCCGCACCAACCTAACGTATGGGGGTGTTGATGCATCCTCCATTACCCCTGAACCTCCTCTTGGTGTGGTTCCCTTCCAATCCGATTTTCAATACTTGACAAATCGTCGCGTTTCACCCTCACCTTCTTGACTTTTGCTTGGAAAGGCTTTGGTTTTGTTCTTTATGAACAAGGCCGACATACACTCATTCCCATGACTACACGCAAACACAATGATCGCGGTGGTCTCGGTTTTCTGAAACACCTACACGAGATACACCTCGTGTCGGTTGTATCTCGGAAGATGACGATGTCACCCCTACCAAACCATCATCACCCACTTTGCCATCATCACCCACCGCGAGTCGATAGACCTGAATCTATCCCTCCCAAATTTTTTTTTCATAAATGCTATCTTCATAGGTCCTCTCACTTATCAACGCGATAATGAGGACCCATCTTCTCTTCCCCTTTCGTATCCAGACATGATCGAAGAGGATTCGCCTTCGATTAATGTTGTTGAGTGCCAGGATGACGACTCCATCCTCACTTACCTTGGGGAGACGACTCCTATATTCAACGCGCCTTATGTCTCAAACTCAAACCATGTTGAATGAGTCAACTATAGAAATCAACATCCACATAGAGGAGGATCCTCACATTGTGAAGATCGGACAATCCCTTAACACATCAGAACAAGCCACCTTTACTACATTTCTCCGTACCCGCAACCAAGCTTTCGCTTGGTCCTCTATTGACATGCCAGAATTGATCCTACCATTTCCGTCCATAACATCACCCTAAACCCCGATTCCAAACCAGTCAAACAAAAACGAGAAAAATGCATCCACACATTGCCCTCTTGGTCAAAGAAGAGCTTCAACGACTTCTTTCCGTTTCCTTCATCTTGCTTATTGACTATCCTCAATGGATTTCTAACATCGTACCTATCACTAAAGCGACGGGGGACTTCGGATATGCATGGATTTCTGAGACCTTAACCTCGCTTGCCCCAAGGATGACTTCCCCCTCCCAAGTATTGATCAACTTGTTGATCTCACTGCGGGCCATGAAATGCTTTCTCTCATGGATGGCTTTTCGGGATACAATCAAATTTTGGTAGCCCGGCCGATCAACATAAAACTGCCTTCATAACTCCTTGGGGAACCTTCTGTTATCGTGTCATGCCATTTGGCCTTAAGAATGCTGGTGCGACCTATCAGCGGGCTATGACTTACATTTTTCATGACATTATGCACACTATCCTTGAGGATTATGTCGATGATCTTCTTGGTAAATCTAAACATCGCAGTGAACATCTCGATGTTTTAACCATTATTTTTGATCACTGTTACAATATTCAGTCCGGCTTCAACCAAAGAAATGCATCTTTGGTGTTCTTTCGGGAAAACTTCTTGGCTTTATCATCTCTTTGCGTGGCATTGAGGTCGATCCATCTAAAGTAAAAGCTATCCTAGAAATGCCCCACCCAAAACCTCAAACAATTACGTAGTTTCTGGGTAAACTTCAATCCATCTGGCGTTTCATCTCCCAACTCTCGGATCGATGTCAACCTTTCCATCACCTTCTTAAAAGGACATTGCCTTTCAATGGAGTGAAGAGTGTCACCAAGCCTTTGAAGCTCTCAAATCCTATCTCTTGCACCACTCGTGCTTATTCCACCTCGGGATGATCGTCCTTTCTACCTTTACCTTTCGCCACTTTGACCACCATGCTATAGGAGCCATGATCGCACATCGGGACTCGGCACGTCGAGAACAAGTCGTTTATTATATAAGTCGTACTCTTGTGGATTACGAGACTAGGTATACACATGTAGAAAAATTGTGCCTAGCCCTATCATTCGTAGCCACCAAACTCTGACATTACCTCCTAAATCACAAAACTTTTGTCATCACCAACACGGACCCCATTCATTATATGTATGCCAAACCACATCTAAACCAACGCATCGCCCGATGGCTTATGCTCCTCGCCGACCTCGACCTTGAGTTTGTACAACAAAAGTCAATCAAAGGACAAACTATTGCGGACCAACTTGCGGAGGCCCCTTTACCTGGGGAACAATTCACCAATTTTAATTTCCCTGACGAACTCATCGCCACTCTTTCACTCAAAGAGGAATCGTATCCAATGACCCTCTTCTTCGATGGATCCAAATGCCAACGCGGCGGAGGAGCCGGCGTTGTTCTCATTCCTCTCGATGCTGAGCCTATGCCTCTCTCATTCCGACTCGATTTCCCCTGCACTAATAATACAGCGGAATACGAGGCCCTTGTTCTGGGTCTCCAGGTTGCGTTACACTTAGGTGTCAAATCTATCAATATTTTTGGCGACTCTCAATTGGTAGTCAATCAAGTTATGGGCATCTACCAATGTAAGAATGAGGAACTTCAAAAGTACAAACATTACGTGGATTCACTTTTGACCTCATTTACTCGTTATTCTATCCAGACCATTCCCCGCTCCACTAACAAATTTGCGGATACTATGGCTTGCTTAGCCTCGCAAATTCCTGCCTCAACAACTGACTCTGACATATTTGTCTTGGTCCAACAACTTTTTGCCCCATCCTACTCAACCTCGGTTGTTTGTATGATAAATAATGTGTCTGCTAATTCTCAAGATACCTGGTATCACTAATTTCACGACTACCTTACAACCTCTGTTCTCCCACCTGACCTTACTAGTACCGGAAAACGTGCTTTTCTTAAACACGTTTCTCGTTATGTCGTTATGGGGGGACTCCTTTATAAACGTGGCTTTGATGGCATCCTTCTTCGATGTCTAACGGCAGTGAGGTCACCTATACCATCCAACAAGTCCACGATGGTATTTGTGGTGGACATTTTAGTGGCCTTGCCGTGGCTAAACGAATCCTTCGCCTAGGTTATTATTGGCCTACTCTTAACAATGACTGCTACGAATATGTTAAGCGTTGTGTTATGTGTCAACAACATGCCAACCTTCAACATACTCCTAGCCATCCGCTACAGGTCGCACGAGATCTTTGGCCTTTCTCACAATGGGGTTTAGACCTTATTGGTGAGATTCACCCACCTTCTTCACAACGTCACCATTGGATAATCACAAAGAACCGAATATTACACAAAATGGGTGGAGGCCATTCCACTCATTTTAATCAAAAAAGAAAAAATTGTCGAATTCGTTAACCATCACATTATCTGTCATTTTGGTATTCCTCATCGCCTAATAACAGATAATGGTAAATCTTTTAAAAATAAGTTGTTACAAGACCTTTGTGACAACTTTGGTATCAAACTTAGTTTCTCATCACCTTACTATCCCGCAGTGCCAATGGTGGTGAATCTTCTAATAAAACCCTAACCAAAATCCTCATGAAATTTGTCAATGAGTCAGGAAAAAGCTGGCATGATCACATTCCCTTTGCCCTTTGGGCTTATCATACTAGCATTCGTACCTCCACTAATGCCACACCATTTTCTTTGGTATATGGTACCAAGGCTGTCTTGCCTCTCGAAATACAAATACCCTCCCTCAGAATATCTCTCCAGGATATTCTCACCAACGATGATTTCCGCCAAGAGCGGTTAGCCCAATTAGAGCTTCTTGATGAGTGTCGTCTTACGGCTCTTGATCACCTTCAAATCTACCAAAAACGCATCAAGCGTGCTTATGATAAACGACTTCATGAGCGTACTTTTAAGGTTGGTGATCTTGTCCTCAAAGAGAATCAACATGTAACCAAACTAGAAAAGAGTAAACATGGAAAATTTGCTCCTAATTGGATTGGGCCTTACATTATCACTCACACTTATGGATCAGGCACTTATCGTTTAGCTTCGCTTAATGGTAAACCTGAGCCTGAGCCCCTTAATGCCTTGCATCTTCGACCATTCTACTGTTGAAATTAGTGTTATATCACTTCTTATCTACCTTACGCTCGTCCCTTGAGCTCATTTACCACCGCATACACTTTGTTTCTTACATCTCAAAATCAAATCAAGCTCACATGGTTTGATTATCACCTCCCCTTAAAAGATGCCTTCCCCTTTTTAGTCTAGTCCATGACTTCAAAGTATCAAAATGACACATTCTTCATTAAAACACTTATGGGATTTTCTTGAGTCACACTTCCTACAAAAACTAGATGCTTCATGCCCAACGAACATCTAGACCTCTAAATTATACAATATTTGCTCCCTTGAAGGAAAGCTATATGCCAAACTATTGCTACTATTATATATATTTGCTCCCAGAAGGAAGCTATTCATAAACACTTTGCATCTGCATTATAAATAGACTTTGCTCCTTGAAGGATAGCTATACAGTTAGCCTTTATTAGAAGCTTTCGCATTGATCAGCTTCGTGAAGACCTCAAGAACACAAAATACATATCCCATGTAGACTTCCGCATCGATCGGTCTATATCCGAGAAAAGTAAAAATAAAAGCAAGACTTCAAAGCACTTTTGAGTCATGGACTTGTCTCTTTAGGTTTGGTTTTCTTTTGTCGAGAATCATCATCTTATAATAAGTTCTCTACACCTCGCCCACATCAACCACCTCACCTCACCATTTTCAAAGCACCAAAACTCAAGGGACGTGACGTATATCCGATATATTGTGATTATACCACTATTTTCACCTAGGGATTCAAGCTCATCCTACATTAATATGTGGTTTGTTTAGCTCTTCTCAATTACGGAACACTCTTGCCTCTTTTGCTCGACTCTGGGATTGTGTGTTGACCTTAATCAGGACATGATTCCCTATTGCTTAAGTATGCTAACTTTCACTTTACCCTACCAACACCAACAACATTACCCTACCAACATCAAATTTTTACCAACCAACAAAATTGCCTAACCACAACCAAATTGCCTGAATTCACCTCTCCCTGATCCTAAGGGAGAACTACATCGGTCTGAGGCCCTTCCTTGCTTTGTGCAATGGGCTATGTAGGCAGCACTTAGGAGACATGGGGTCTCCCAAGGTTAGCTCGACCATCCCCTACCATACCCTATCATGTGTTGTAAATATAAATATTTTTTGTGTATTTCTATTTGCCAACGTTCCTCTTTATCCTTTTTCAAAACAAACAAAAACAACATTTAAAACACAACCATTCTTATTCTTATCATCACTCAAAAGAACATACATCTTTAGTTTTATTTTAGATGTTAAACAAATACATCTTCTCTATCATCGACTCGCAGGTCGGCATCCTTATTTCTTCTTATATTCCTATAAAATTCACTTAGACTCTTGCACCTCCTCCCGAATCAGGTGGTGATCGTGATCGTCGATGCCCTCAGCTGGCCTCTCCATCCTCAAAGGTGCCACTGCCATTGGTTCCTCCCATTGATCCGCCAACATCTCCTGTAACATACGAATACGTCCTCTCGCGTGGAGGAATCTTGCCTCCAGTCTCTCCACTCGTAGCTGTGAAGCCTCTAACATTCCCATTGTCTCATTCACCTGTGTTTGAAGCTGGCGAGCCAAATCCTGCAGATGATCTCTCTCCGCTGTAATCACAGCTATGTCAGGGCACTCACATGCACCTCGCAGCTCTGCTACCCACCATACTCTATAGGCCTCTGTCGTTCCCGCATCCATAACCCTACGATCGGCTGCTATCTCTTCTGGCCCTTCTGGAGGTGTAGGCCGGGGAGGTGAGAATGCTGCCTCGGCGTCGATCCTCATGTATGGTCTATATGTCATAGGTATATCCTGAACAAACCCAAATTGTCGCCGCACGCGATCTAGAGGAATCCTCTCGTACTCACCCGGCCTATGCCCTGATCCACCTCAATCGCTCTACACCCCTCAACTCCTCAGCTATGTGCTCTGTCACCATATAGTTCCCGTACGGCCTCCAACAAATATCCGCAATCGTCACCATCTCCCATACCATCTATAATACTCGATGTCATCTATCACGGCACGGGATCTCGCGCTTGTTCATGCGGACCCATCGTCTGAATCCCAACCTTTGCACTCCTACCTCTCCCGACTCAATGGGTCGGCCTATTGGATGTACACAAACAATATGCTCATAGGCCCAACAATGTAATAAGTACGAACAATCCAGTGTCGTCCTGTGTTTTCGCTTGCATGCCCATAAACCCCTATATAACTCTGCCAGATATGCGGGTGCCCATGCGAATGTCACGCTCATTTCTATCATTTCCCAAATAACACTCATCAATGCTTTGGGAAATCTTCCACCTTCCGCCCTCGGCAATGCATAATACCCCACCGCTATCATTAATAGCACGGCCAACCTTGTTTCCTCAGGGTGTGTTGTATACATTGTACCATACGTAAATGATAAACTCTCATTTGTGTCAAATCTCGTCCGGTGACCCAAATCTGCTATTATCGCTTTGCCCGCCTGTATTTGGCAACGCCTTTGATACACTGTTTTTCCTATCATTGGGAGTCTCAAAATACGGAACACATCTTCCAAAGTCACTGTCATCTCCCCTGTTGGTAGATAGAAGGTATTCTTTTCTGGATTCCATCTCTCAATCAATGCTTGCAACATAGCATGGTTACGTGCGATTCTTGAATAATAGGATTCCACTTAACCCCAACCGATTTATCAATGCCCATTCAGCTGGTGTTACATCCGCTCGGATTCGTGACAACAACGCTGGCACAGTATCATTCATCCTTAACCTTGCTTCTACTGCATACATCAAAACGACACATAATTATTCAAAAGAACAAATCTCTACGGGTTTTTTCTCAAAATCTGGAAACCCTTACAGTAACCGATAGTGGTTATGCATAACCGATACCGGTTACTTATAAACGATACCGGTCACTGTTAAAAATATACCTACCCTGCTTCAAACATACACCTATGATAATTATTTTGCCCGTTTCCTCCTATTTATACCTAAAAACATACATGCCCACCCTGTTTACCTGCCCCGTAGCACTCATACCATCCCCAACCCTTGCCTATCACCTTTTTTCTAATCTTTACCCACTTACACTTCTTTCATACTATTTACAAACACATGCAAGAATCAAATTACAACCAAACAATTTACCTCTCTGGATGCAGCAGCTTGGGGCGGAACATGTCTTCCCCCTCGTCCCTGCCTGCTGGATGCTTCTCCTCGTTCAGCCATGTTCACCACCCTCTTCAAATATAACTTGTCTTTTACCTTCGAATCTCGGCCCATGCTCACTTCACTGTCTCTTTCCTCCTTATCACTCAAATTCTTTCATGCAATTACACATAGCGATTTATTGTCAAACAAAGACATCGCATTCGCGTATTTAACGTGTTTCATGACTCTAAAAATAAGAATGCTAAAATAAGAACTTAAGTTGCCAACCCAACAGTTCTATTTTTAGGAAAACAATTCTTGCATAACCGATATCGGTTTTGTAACCGATACCGGTCATATAGCTACCGACATCGGTTACATAACCGATATCGGTCATGCCCCCTGTTGCTTAAACCTAAGCCTTTTTTTTCATTTTTGCAAATTTTTGTGGCGCCCGTCCCTTTTTCCTGCATGAACAACACCGTTATCTATAATCATACATTAAATCCACCTCTCATTACAATTTCATCAATATCATCTATCTACATTACAAAAACAAACAAGCCATCAACAACCGATATTAAAAACCATCAATTTATACACCATTTGGATCCAACTTAACAGCTACATACATTCAATTTCACAAAACCAAAACATACAACATTTCATAATATAACATGTCAATTAAACTCATCATTTATATCTATATACATCCCATCAACAAAAGACATCAACATCATTAATATATAACACCATGTAAATCAAACTCATCATATATCACATATCACAAACCATCGACAAAACATTTAACGCATTTTACGCACAGCATGTGGGTCAAAACATCATATCTATATATATACAAAGTTTCAAAAATACAATGTGCCCTGCATCGGGGCCTCTGTGATCTCATAATACAACAAAGCCGGCACGCAGGCCGCAATAACTATCAATAATCTCGACTCGGCTCGCAGGCCGGTCTCTCATATCAAAAACATACTCGGCTCGCAGGCCGGTATCAACTGTACAACCTGTACTCGGCTCGCAGGCCGGTATATACAATAAATGAATGAATGAATAAATAAATACATCATATCTAGGCACGCAGGCCTCTATAAACATAGCCGGTTCGCAGACCGGTGCCCATATCCAATGAACCAATACAAAAATATGCAGGGACCCCTCAGCTCTCTCCACCGCCCTCTGCCTGTCTGCCTGCTGGTCCCTGTGCTGCCTCTCGCCTCCTGCCTGTCACAGACCCACCGGCTGTGGCTGCACCTCCCTGAGATCTCTGGCTCCGAGAGGTCTCTGCTCTATGTGCCGCATATGGCTGATAATCAGCCCCGGTACCATCAAGAATATCCTGATAGTACCGGGCCTCCGCTCTAGCCTCCATATAATGATCACGTGCCACCGTAGGCTGCTGGGGCTGGTCCCCTGACTCCTACTACCCGGTGCCCCCGTGCTGTCTTTGGTGCATTGGTGGTGCACTGTGGGCTGTGGTGGTACTGTACTACCGCGGTGGGTGTGTGTGTACCGTGCCCCAGTGGTAGTCTTCTTCTTGGTGTGCTCGTATCTTTGCACTGTGCACTACTGCACTGCACAGAGCTGGGCTAGCTGCCTGTAAGACACCTATCGTGCATGGTGCAAGCTGCCCCTGTAATAACTATACCTGCCCTCTGAGCTGGTCCCTCTCTGCTCTAACAGCCGCTAAGTCTGGGTACATGCATGGGTGTCTATCCTCGCAGACTCTCTCTCCGGCCCACCAAACCAAAAATGCTCCTGTGCATCCGGCATCATCTATGGTATCATCTGCCGGCCTCTCAGTAACCTAATCTGGGTCCACGGGCTGTGGTGCAGGTAGTGGAGCCTCTACATCATCCCTCCGGTATTGAGGGAAGCGAGGTGGCTCATCTTGTCGTAGCCCCATCTGACTGCGTACCCTCTCCAGGGGTATCCTCTCATACTCCACACAGGCCTCCATCCCGCTATCCGAATGTATCTTTGGATCCGCTGCTGTGTGCTCGGGCTCCTCCGTGCGGGTGATGACCTCTATAAGGTCTCCATACAATATCTAAAGCTGTCAAGCCCTCTAACATATGTGCGTAATACATAACGTCCCGCCTCGAAACCTTTGCTCGTGGTGCGCCCACGACCCCCAACCACCTCGAAAGCCGTATCTATAGATGACTGTGGCCACAGGCTGCTTTGGGGCAGCCCTCTTGGTCTAATGCATATGATGTGCTCATATGCCCAACAGTGAAGCAAAAACGTCGAGCAAATCCCGAATCGCCTCATCCAGCGATAGCCCCATAGCTCTCGGTGCATAACTGCACGGGTATACTTTGGTGCCCAAGCATAACTTGGAGTATGCTCCTCGACCATCTCATGTAAAACCCCCATAAGTGCCCGTGGAAAGCGGCCTCCTCTGAGTCCGGGAGGGTGAAACAGGTGATCCGATCATCATCAGCACGACAAGCCGTGTCTCATGGCGATGGGCACGGTACATATCCCCGTACGTGATGCTCGCATGCTGTGATATGTCTGTAGCACAGCTGCATCCCCGAAAACCTGTAGGATGCTGTCCATGGCCATCTCTGAATCTACCTGGAAGACTGCCTCTCCATCGATCGGTAGTCGAAGGATGCGATACACATCCTCCAATGTGATAGTCATCTCCCCAGTCGGGAGATGGAACACATTGGTCGCCGGATCCCATCTCTCGATGAGGGCGACCATCAAACTATGATCCCTGTCGATCGCTCTGTACCACTAGACTCCGCCGAGTCCCACCTCGCGCATGATACCCCAGTGTGCTGCAGACACGTGTGGC
This sequence comes from Taxus wallichiana var. yunnanensis, assembly GCA_018340775.1. NCBI lineage: Eukaryota > Viridiplantae > Streptophyta > Pinopsida > Cupressales > Taxaceae > Taxus > Taxus wallichiana. Next base: position 253,525,264 of record CM031237.1, read on the forward strand.
CGCATCCGGCTCAATAGTGGGGGCATCCTGTCCCGCATCGTCAGCTGCTGACGTGCCTGCAAAACCAACCCACTACATTAGCCCTACTCTTTATCACAACATCTACTTTACCTCTCTATATCCCCTTTCTTATCCACCTAACCACAACCCGACTCCATACCACACGTCTACGCCCATCTATCTTCCCCTAAAAACTTCTACGCTATCCCCCTCCCTCTTCACACCCAAACAAACAACCCACACCATACTCAAACGACCCAAACCATGCCCAAATACCCTAACCACATCTAAAAACTTAAAACAACAACACAACCCAAACCATACTCAAACAACCTACACCATGCCCAAATACCCAAACCACATCCAAAAACTCAAAAACAAAATCACAACCCACACCAACAAATTGAAATAAACCTAAGTCAGGACCGGTACCGGTCACTTATGACCGACACCGGGCCTATCCACCAACGCCGGTCAACGACCGACCGCCACCGGTCACCCACAGACCCACCCTGCCCCTAAAATTTCGGGACCGATGCCGGTCGCTTAGCGACCGACATCGGTCACTACAAATTTGCCGAGCCGAACCCGACGCGGCTCCCCAATTCCCTTTTTCCCTATTTTTCCCTCTGTACCCACCCAAACACCCTAAAAACCTACCCACCCTACCGCCTTGGCCTCTTTCACCTATCTACCCTCTCCCTTTTTCCAATCATTTCCATTTATTAATTATTTTCTAAAAAACTTCTATTCCTACCCAAAACCCAAATCTAGCTTCATAACATTAAAACAAACACAATGCACGGTTTCGAACTTACCGGTACGACGACACGTCGTCGTGGTGGGATGGGTGGTGGTGGTCCAGGTGGTCCAGCCCCTCCTGCTCCTCCTGGCTGTGCCATGGCTCTAACTGTCCTCTTCTGGGTCCTCCACCAATCAACTGCTGCCTCCTCCTCACTCGGGCCCACTCACAACTCACTCCTCCACTCCAACAGTGCCACCTCAGCTGACAAATGCACTAATCTCAATAATCCACCTCAGACCACTCAAATCGGTTTTTCAAATTGCAAATGTGACAATGACAGGCCGTATTTTTCTTTTTATAGGTTTTTGACCTATAACCGATATCGGTTATATTGTGCCCTAAGGAACCGGTATCGGTCCCCTAACCGATATCGGTCATAGATAATCGACATCGGTTTTATTCCAACTTTTCCCCCAATTTCGGCCCTTATTTCCTAATAGCCCTTTCTACCAACATCGCCTATTTCCACCTTCGTTGACAACCCTTTGTTAACTCCATTTGCCCGACCCACGGCCGCAACCAACATATTTGGCCCGACCCAAGGCCGCAACCAACCTATTTGGCCCGACCCAAGGCCGCACCAACCCATTTGGCCCGACCCACGGCCGCAACCAACCCATTTGGCCCGACCCACGGCCGTAACCAACCTATTCGGCCCGACCCACGGCCGCAACCAACCTATTTGGCCCGACCCACGGCCGCAACCAACCTATTTGGCCCGACCCAAGGCCGTAACCAACCCATTTGGCCCGACCCAAGGCCACAACCAACCCATTTGGCCCAACCCAAGGCCAGTAACCAACCTATTCGGCCCGACCCACTACTGTAACCAACCTATTCGGCCCGACCCACGGCCACAACCAACCTATTTGGCCCGAACCCAAGGCGCGCAACCAACCTATTCGGCCCGTCCCAAGGCGCAACCAACCCATTTGGCCCGACCCCGGCCACAACCAACCCATTTGGCCCGACCCAAGGCGTAACAAACCTATTCGGCCCGGCCACGGCCGTAACCAACCTATTCGGCCCGACCCGGCCACAACCAACCTATTTGGCCCGACCCAAGGCCATGACCAACCTATTTGGCCCGACCACGGCCATAACCAACCTATTTTAGCCCGACCCAAGGCCACAACCAACCTATTTGGCCCGACCCAAGGCGCAACCAACCCATTTGGCCCGACCAAGGCCGTAACCTACCATTTGGCCCGACCTAAGGCCGCACCAATAAAATACCATACCCACAATCAACGTCTTATTTTATCCATCCATCATGTACCTTTTTGTTCAATCGAGCTCACATGTTCGTGTTTTAGCATGATTAGGGTCCTTGACTTGATCGTCGACCAACTTTGCCTAGACTTAGACCGTGATGTTTATCTCAACCAAACCAACCATTTGAGTGCACTTGCCGAACATGCCTAAACGTTCTGTACCTTACTTGTTATATCCCCAGAGCTACTTCCTATGCCTTGGATACCGTAGGATTATATCACCCTTGTTTGGATAAACTATCGACCTTTGCCTATGAATTGCTTGTTTGCTCTTCAAATCATGTACCTGGTCGCACTACGCATGTCAACGTGCGCCTGCTTCTTTGGACCTACCTCACCACCTCACCATTATCTCCACACCATTTACCCTTTATCAACCCTATCCCTAATTTCATGCTACCTCAATCTATGATAGATTTGAGGGGATTACCTATACCCTTAATGGGGTAACCACTTCTTATTATTGTATGCGTGTAACTTTACAAAACAAACTACATGAAAATAAGGGGCTAATGTAGACACCAAATTTGTGTCTTACGACCCCCTGTGCCCTGCATCGCATTTCGCAACCTAACCTCACCACCTAAACCTTACACAATTATTTATTAATTACCTTATAATTAATAAATCCACATCGCCATACCTGCCACCTCATGTCGCCACCTCATCATGACCTAGTCTTAACCCTAAACTAACCTAATTAAGACCTATAACTTGGTCCAATTCCACACCTATGACTAATTACTCCTCATCCGCACCTAAAACCAACTTCATAATGACTTGACCAAGCCCGCAACCAATCCCTCGGAAGAAAAGGAGGGAAAGCTGGCTATTTTACCAAAAATAGCCCGCTTTGACGACTGGCCAAATCGGTTCTACTCGACCGCCGTCGGTTGCGTAACCGCCATCGGTTCCCCGTAAATGACCACTTCCAACCAAAAAAAAGGATCGGATTTTCATTTGATCGGGAGAAGGAGAAATCATCGAGAGAATCCAGATTTTGCTTGGCCGAGTAGAGACAAGTGAAGAAACAGGGAGAGCTTACAGAGAAGGACATCAAGCCCAAGATTGTAACTGCACAACCAGAGCCCTGTGACACTCAGCTGATCATCGTGAGGGAAGACATCTCATCTTCTGATCGTCAGGACATCCTATCTGAGTTCTACCTTTACCATCACAGTTCTTGGACCTGCATTCTCGTCAATAAACAGTAAGTAGAATCTTGTATGTTCTCTTTGATAACATTTCTTACACTTTTTGAATCAGGCCGTCATAAGTTTATCCTAGATCTACTACCATCAACTACTACACTTAACCTTCACCCATACACCCCGACACTACCGAGAAGGCCATTTTACCATACTCCGAGTCTTCCCTATCCTCCCATCCTTCCCCTCGGCCATCCCCCAATCTCAATAACCCCACAATCACCTTGCAACCAACCTCTATCCGAAGCTTGAGATTGCTGCCCTCTACCGGTATCGATTATCCCCTACCGGCGGCGGTTCTCTAACCGTGGTCGGTTATCCAGTGCTGACCGGCGTTGGTCAGCTGTGACTTATACCCCAAAACCTTATTCTCACCTATTTGCCACCTAACAACCTCGAGATCGATCGGTTTATCCCTCTAACTCAACAGGCGTATCAGCGACCCGATGCAAAGAATCGAACAAACAACGTGATGCTTTATTATTGATAGTTTAGTTTTATTGCTTTTAATGAGATACCTAAATCGTGATTTTGCAATAGCTTTCTTTATTATCATTTTGTTAAATCGTATTAAAAGGGGAACTGACCACCTTCGAAAGGAAGTTTTATATTTCCGGGCCTAAGGCGAGATCCCTCATTTATTGTCTAATTCAAATCGGTGGTCTTGTATTCTTACTTGCAGTAGTCCTTCCAAGACAAAAGGAGTTCTTCGCGATCGATCGATCTTTCTCTACGGTACACGCACACCATCTCAACATTCAATGAGTATTCCTCCTAGCCCTAACCCTTATCTGTTTCTCAAAGGAATGATAGGATAGAAGCAAGTCTATTCTCTGCAGAGCAAAACATTCCGTGTGAAACGGGACTGTACTAAACAAAAAAAAATGTGTTTTTGTAGGAAAATGTAAAAATGCCACTTCCTCCATGATAAATCAACATAAAACAATCGATTCATTTAAATAATATTATCTATGACGTAGAAGCAGAGATTCTTCTTTCCAAAAATATGATTTTTCAATTTTTAGACTAATATAAGGTTTCCATATTATTTATTTTATAACTATGATTTTTATAGATATTTTTGAAGTTTAAATATGTCTATCTTTCATCGTGTATCTTGTTTTTGGGTCTTCTAAATTTTAAAAAAATATACTAGGACAAACTAGGCCTAATTCTATACATATTCAAAAACAAATATCGAATTTTTAATATTTTTGACGTAGCTAGGGGGGACACGGTCGGAGGTCCATTATTTTTTAAAACATAAAATTTATGTACTAGAAAAAGCATAAAAAATAAATACTTGCTAAAAATATCTATAAAAAAATTCTAGTACAAACTAGATGCTCCTAGCTATCTTTCTACTAAAGGGTTTTCAAAACTACTAAATCATGCTCAAAAAATGGTGGGTGGCACGAAAGTCACTTTTTAATGTTTTTTAACAAAAATAGGATCACATATTTGTATTTTAGTTATTTGACCCACTTAAACTAATCCATTTTTAATAAAATTGAGTAGCCTGGAAACTAGACTCAAAATGCTACGATTCATGTTTATACAACATCTTCCAATTTTGAGTGTAACTATTTCAAAAAACTCATACAAGTTGATGTCTTTTATTTTTCAGAAAAATGCGTCCACTTTAGACCCCCTTTTGGCCCCCAACTTGGTGCACTTACCCAAAAGTAATTACTTTCCATTACATAACCATTTTAATCTTCTCGGGTTATCAGGAAACCCTATCTAGGGGTTGAAAATCCAATCAAATTTAGGGACCTTACACTCCATCCCAGAATACAAGAATGGGAAAAAGGAATATCTATAGATATATAAGTCATATTAAATAATAATCATTGAAAAATAAGGACAACATGAAGAGAAAATGATGTTAGTTGGTGTACAAGACAATGGTAATAGTAAAGAGACCTAATTACAAAGGTATTCCAGGACAAGAAAAAGTATTTTCCTTTAGATTCGGACTAAGAAACTTAGGGAATAGCTCGAACAAGAAAATGCATTTCTAAATATTATTTTCTTGTATCATGCAACCTTATATAATGTATTATAATCCTTGAAAAGCGTGTCAAGAGGGATGCTAATGACTAGTTATACTAGGAAACACAAAGTGGAATTGGGAGGAGAGGCTATAGAGTTGAGTTGCGCAAATTTCCAAACACTATATTGGGGATGAATTTTATCTAAATATTTTTACAATTTTTTCTAGGTTTACTTATATGATTCCAATCATGAACCATGCAAGATCGGTCTTAAGGGCCTAGAGTGGGTAATTTTGAGTGTATGTAGAGAAGTTGATAATTTTTTATTTGATCCACATTAATGGTTGATATAACATTATTTAAAGTTGTGAAACATAGTGAGAGGTTTGGAAATTGTTACTGAAGGATAAAAAACTAAAAATTTATTCATTTTGAATAAGACCAAAGAGATAGTGAAGGATAAGTTGACGAAGGTATAGGTAAATGAAGTTTTCATCGAATTTGATCATTTTACAATTTTAATTAGCATTTATTTTAGTATGGGAATAGGGTATAGTGAAGGTTGAAGCCTTCTAAAGTGGAAAAGGTAGAATTTAAAAATTATATCTAGTTTAGCCTACTAGTGAAGATCCTCATATTAGGGCATTTAGGTATTGTTTGGTATATGGTATTCTATTATCTCGATGAATATGTTGAAGGAGATATGAGCTTTGCATTAGTATACAAGTGGATGAAATATGTTTTTTTAATTATATAGATAAGTGTTACTTGAGACCATATTTTTCTTTTGTAATTCAATTCATGAACTAATACAAGCACGCAAACCTATTATGAGATGGAATAGTCCTTTCTAATATATTTTTCAATAGTGTTTCTTGAAAAACATGAATGTGCACCATATTTTTTGTTTGGAAATTTACTTCCCTTAGTTTGACAAGAGAATGCATATTTTTTTGAGATGGCTAGGTGATATCTATTATATTTTAAAATTTATTGAAAATTGTGCTTACAAGGAAGGTTACAAAAATAAGGGTATCATCCTAAGTCTGTCTAGAGTCTTCGTAAAAGTTTTTAGATGGCATGTAAGAACTATAAAATATTTAGATCTCCATCATGAATTATAGTTTTCAATCATATTTTTAATATTGTATCGCAAAGGAAGAATGCATGTTCACTTATGATGATATCATAAACATTTATAAGTTGCCACATGCCTACTAATGCGACTCAATATTTCCTCAAGCAATCCAAATACTTAAAGCTCGTGAACACTAGTTATTTTTGCTCTAATATTTTTTATTGATCCAAGATTGTTTATGGATATTGAATCTTTCACTTTCACAATGTTGGGGTATGTTTTATTAAATATAAAAAAAAGAAAATAAATTTTCAAAAATCAAGATTGTAAAAACACAAGAGAATTTTTAAAACTAAATTAAGGTTATTGTTGTCATGTGTTTTGCAAGGGCATTTTTCGACATGAAAATATGAAAAGTTTACCCTATTGTAATTTTTTTCTTTTAATCCTGTAAAACATGTCTCTGGATCATTTTATCCTTTATTTTAGGCACATCCTATCATTTCAAGCGCTCATATATGTTGTACCTACTATTCCCATGTGTTGTAAATTTAAATTCAAGATCATGCGATCATTTTGATATGATACTTCTCAAGGTAGTTTCTTCGGTGGTCCTAGAAGGGTTATTTTTAGCTTTTCTAGGACCGGTGCATATGCCCATGAAAACATTTAAGGCTCAAATTCATCTTGAGGTGGTATTAAGGATATAATAACATTATGAAAGTGGTTTAGGATCATTTATTAAATATTTGGAGGTTTAAGAGTAAGTTCAACAAAAGTGTGTTTTTGAAGGTGAAGGAGGTTGCGAGTTCAAAAGAGCACCGAAGCTTTGGGAAGTGATTATGAGATCTCCGTAATGATTTGGAGGTAAAAAAATATAAAATTGGAAAGTTATTTCAGTTCTATAAATGATGTTTGTTTCATATGTTTCACAAAACACATGCACTTCTTCCCAAACTATGTTTTCAATATGTACAACTTGCGGTCTGAGCAAAAATGATACTTTTGAGGGGGTTGCAAGAAGAATCGAGTATGCGATCCATCCCATTATTTTAAAAATTATTCTTGCAATCAAATTAAAATAAGGAAGTTCCCAAAAGGGCCTTTGGATGCTCTATAAACTTTTTTGTCAATCTTCTCTCTAAGGTATGCTTTATGGACTTAGCAAAATTTAAAGGTGGACACATGTCATCACCAAGTGATGGCGTAACTTTTTGTCCCAAATATCACATCCCATTGTGACAAATAAATGTGCCCAAGATTGTCCCTGTGGATCATAATGTGGCCCTGATGAAGCCCAATCTTGCCAGTTAAGTTCCTTTGCACTCTTTTTTTAGCTATCCCCATCGTTAAATCAAAACTTTCCACTTTTCCTCAATAAGTGAGGCTGCATTTTATTGTACCAAATTTTCCATCCCCTTGGGAAATTTGGGACACAAAAATCTCCCCATACCCATCCAGGACATTGGTTCTCCATGTGACCATAGGAAGGTTCTTCAAGCCAATTTTTCAACCTCCTCTCCTCTCTCCGAATCAACATCTCACTACTTGCACTCACTAGGTGAGGGATAATTTATTATACAAACTATCCCACCCCCTTAAAATTTTTGGGTCATAAAAATTATGCCAAGCCTATACCTTTCCCAAGTCTTCCATGTGACCCAATTTCAACCTCCGAGAGCTTTTCAAGTGATTTTCTCTCCTTTTGCGACCAATATTAATCCACCACATGTAAATCTAAGGGAAGGGTGAATTTTCTTGTGCCAAATTTCTCATCCCCTTCAGAAATTTGGGAGAAATTTTTTTACATGCCCAAGAATATTAAAAAATAAAAAAATCATAAAGTTTTAACTAGCGTGCTTCTTTCTCTACGAATGTTTGTGAAATTTGCTTCCATAAAATAAGTTATAAAAACCATTTCCCTCTTCCAATACTATATTTCTATTCATTCCTCCATGATTCAATATTGAAAATCATACGAAACATGATTTTCTCATCGCCACCATTCCCATTTTTGTCTAGATTGACTACATAGCCAAAAACAAAAAAACACATATCTCCCAATGTAGTAATCAGAATCAGACGAGAAGGGTTGAGGATAGATGAGTCAGTGACGAAGCATGTTATGAGGCATATTTTTAGGATTATGATCCTATTTGTACATATCTGGTTTGATTCTCACCAAGTTTTACCAAAACCCTTCCAAGAGTAGATGATACTCGAGTCTGTGACAAAGGTGTGTTGTGAGGTGTAGTGTCAGGCTTATAAACTCGGTGCTATGCATTTGGTTTGAATCTAAAAAGGTTTACCAAAATCATTTTAAGGGTGGAGGATAGTTGATTTAGTGACGAAGGTGTGTTGTGATGCGTAAAGGTCAAAAAGGCATTGCCTCGAGAGCAAAAAGGGATGACGTGTCAAGTTTAGCTATGCAGAGGCTCCAAAAATGATTAAAAAGGGGATTTATTACATGACAGAATCAAAATGATTGAAAATAATCCTAAAGAGTTGTGGCATGGCATCTTAGTCATTAGTCGAGGGCCCAAGAAACATGATCAGTTCACAATTGGTCCACCTGGCAGATTTCGGATCTGAATTTGTTAAACGTCGTTGTCTGAAACAAATTGGTAACAAGAAAAGGTCCCTCGAATATTCTTCTCTTTTGGGGGGAAAATTGAGTGAGCAAAATGTATAAATGCAATGAGAATAGTCTTGCAACTAGTCGGATTTTAAATTCCTAAGAGAAAATTTGAGAAATTCACCTTTGTGACAGAGCAAAGCCAAGATAACCTATTATTTTCTTTTGTGTTAGATTTTCTATTGTGTCAAGTTGTTTGCATATGTATATCCATTGACGAGCACTGAGATTGCTCTGGAAGATTTCCCTTGCTGATGAATCTAAGCAATTTTGAGATTAATTTCTGTCCAATCTCTAGAAATTTGTCTTCTTTGTTTTGGAATGTCTACGAATAGTTTCTTTCATTCCTATTGCAATATTACATAGAAAATTTTGTGAAATCACACAAGATCTCATCCTGTGACATTCTAATGGTATTTACAATTTCATTTTGAGAAGATCCTTCAACTTGGATGAGAAAAACAAATTTAAAATCAATTCACTATCATTTGTTGATAAAGAATATTTGTAAGTCTTTGGATGTACCTTAGGTGTGATTAATCGAAACTTGAGTGTTTCAATTCAAGCCTTCGTGTTGGAGTCTCAAAGATTATGTGAAAACGTAATTATACGGGCCTCCATTAAAACACACCTTTTGGTTGAAGGAACATCTTCACTATTCTCGAATCTTTCTGTTGTTGAAGTTGTTCATTATTGTGAAGTCCCTCCAAAGATCGGTATTTAATCAACTTTATCATGTTTCATCTCCCACCAAAATCATTTAAAACCATTGATTTACCCCGAACTACCCTTGGTTTCCCTGTGTATCAAGAAAGGGACAAAATCTACTTGCAAAAATATGTAGAACAATCGGGATTTCTTAATTTCTTGAAGAATAGTAGCCTTGTGTTGAAAATATCTCCATCATTTAGAAGTGACAACTCTTAAGAGTTAAATCATGGAGCATTGACCATATTTTCCCAAGGTTCTCTTCATAGAATTTGTACAAAAGAAGGGTATCTCCATCTCCTTCATCAAATAGAGGTTACACTAAGGGTCCTCTCATCGTGGTCAAAGAGGCACAGTCTAAAGTAGTGACGATATGTCAAAGCCTCTTAAATGTGATATCCATCTCTCTAGAAATATGAGTAACAAAGGGTCAGTTAGATCTCATCCCCAGCTACAAAATGAAACACATTATGATCTATCTACCTCTAAGCTCCCTATCGAATTTGTGTTGCTGCTCGGCTTGAAAAGGAGAATGAATTTGGATACCAACACTCGTGGCGCCACTTCCGGGGACTCTTTGAAGTATTTGAACAAAGGTGTATGCGTACAAACCCTGGTAATGATTTTTACATATTTTAAAGTACAAATACATTGCTGAAACATCATTATTTTCTCAGATCTGTAAGAATTGTTCAAAGTTGTGAGTTCTGAGTGCAATATTTCCATCTTATATAGTTATTGCACTAGGATTTGTATCATCATTGATAAATTTGGGTAAAAGAAGAACAGATCTTATAAGCTTAGCATGAATGTTGTATTGATAGACATTTGATAGGTCTTTCATATTGCATTTGCACAAACTAAGGTGAAAATCCTTAGTGGTGACTCGTGATGTTTAAATTCCTTATAAATCCTAGTTTCTTGAACATATACCAAGTAAGATTTGTCACTAATACTTGCAAATCTGGAAGGAAGAATATATTTCTTCAGCAAGGACCCTAGTAGAAGGTTTTTTCAAGAGATGGGAAAGTCTAATTCAGAAGGAAGAAGAATTTGGAAGGTTGTTGGAGATCAAACATCAAAAAAAAGAGAACTACATTGGTGAAACTGATCAGCCTGTGATTGATGATTGAAGTACTTCCTTGAGTTCTTCTGAATTTGGTATCCTCTTTGTTAAATTAAATTCTTCATCTAGAGAAGGTCCATCATCTATATTTGAAACATTTTCTCTCAATATTCTCCTGTATTTTAAAAATCTAATAGATTTTTCCAAGAGACAAAGCCTTTAGAGGGCGGTCATTCTGAAAATTGTATCCCTATACAACACAAACCCCTCACTCCTCATCATTATGTTTCTCATGTTAATACTTTTGGTCCCATCGTTTTAGAGGTATGGATGGCTATCTAAATGTTGTGCCATAGGATGTAAGAAACAAATTGCCTAAGTTTCAAGGAAATAATAAAATAACTAGTGATCAAAGCACTTGAAACTCTTTGTCAATAAATAGAGTTTGAAGATGTATACATTATATTATTTATTCATACTCTAGAAGAGGATGAAAGGGAATGATATAAATCTCTTCCAGATAATATCATTGACTCCTGGACAGAGATGAAGAATGCCTTTAGAATTCAGTATGGTGATAAAACAGACCCTAGGTTTCTTTTATCATAGTTTTAAAATATAAAAAATAATCCTAATGAATCATTGCATGATTTCAACACTAGATTTAACAAAACATTGAGATGACTTCTGTTAATTTGAGGCCATGTGATGAATCATGTCTGATAAAGTATTCAGATGCATTTGATAAGAAAGTTGCTTACTATTTGAGGGATAAGAACCCTGGGACTTTGAGGTAGGCCTTTACCATGTATCTTCAAATTGTGAACAATATTAAAGCTGTTGGAAAACATCCTAAGAGGGAGGGTGTTAAACGATCAACCTTGAGAATCCTTAATCAAATAAATTTGTGGATCTTGAGGAAGTTGTAAGGAATTTAGTTGGGGTTTTCAAAGATATTTCTTACAAAGCGGCCGAGGCGAGAAAAAGGAATTTGACAAGGTCCTCGGGGTCAGTATAGGAAACAAGGACAAGACAAACTTGCAAATAATCCTAGAAATGATTAGAGTCGATGACAGAGATAAATGACCCATGGGAGTTAGACAACCCCAAGCTAGGAAAAATAAAGTAGTGCCTAATCCTCTAAATGCCAAAGTTGTTGTTGTTGAAGAGACAAATCAAATGGATTGGTGTGAAAAATGCTTCTTACCCCATCTGCCATGTGAAGTAGATCAGAAAGTTGAAGAAGCTAATGATGATGACAACACTGATGATGATGCATGTATGGTGGGATGCTCTATAAGCTCACAACAAGGAGCAACTTCAACTAAGGTAATGAGTGCAAGAACTACTACAAGTTTTTGGGACTGCATTCATTGGATACCTCTTCTTCCTCCTTCTCATGCTTTAGAAATAGATATGGTACAAGCATTTGAACTTCCAAATAATGATTTTGAGTACCTAGGATCTCTAATGATTAAGAATTGCAATGGAGGAATCTCATCAGAAGAGGATAGGCAGCTACTAATGAATGTTGTTGTGGCCCAAGAAAAGGAGTATAACACAAGAAGTAAATTTGTCAAAGGAGCAGGGCCTCAAGCCAAACCAAAGACCCCAGTTCTCACCACTGTCCCAAAAGAGAATCCAAAGAAAGATGCATCTGGAAAAGGCCATATTGTCTCAAGTAGAACTGGTGTTCCCATCCATGCCCAAAATGTTAAAAACCTTGTGCCATCTGATGAGTTTGTCAACCTTTCTCCAAATTTTGCTTTTCCCAAGTATTGAGTCAGATCAAGATTTTTGTCCCAATTGTGGAACTACTTAGGATTCCTGAGCATAAGAAGAGGGATTTTGAGTATTTGGGATTGGGGGAAGATAGGATTGCCTAATGTAGAAATATAAATAATGTAAACACTCCTTATTCAACCATTATAGAACTAGAAAAACCACGAGCATTAGAGGAGATAGGTGAACCACACGAAGTCTACTTGGGGACATTTTTAGTTGAGCCTCGGTTAAATGTTGATCCATTTTTACAACATTGATTATTAAAGACAGAACCCTTTGCACAATTGTATGTTTGACTCAGGAGCATCATGCAATGTTATGCCTCTAGAAGTCATAAATAAAATGAACATTAAATTGATATCGCTTATGGCAAGTGTCTTTGCAATGGATTCTAGAGAGGTCCTAGTTGTAGGGTGTGTGAAGGGTTTGGTGGTACAACTTGCAGCTTATCCGGTAAGAACCTAAAACTTGATGTTGTCATTTTTAATTGATCTACCAAATGGGGCGTCTTTGTTATCAAGAAAGTGGGATGCAAGTGTTGGTGGAAGTGTTCAGATGGATATGTCTTTTGCCTCCATTCCAATTGAAGGCAGCCTTGTAAAGATGTATGGAGAGAAGAAAATGTTGCACCTCATTGAAGATCCAAATAATGCTTCTTATGAAGTGTTATATGCTGATGTAGATGCAGATAACTTTGTGGGGTTTGCTAATGGCAAGGAGAAAAATATTTATTAGTGCAAATGTCTTGAACAAGTGGTTTTACCTTGGACCTTGTTATTTGATGGAGCTTGTTCCAAGTTTGGAAATGGTGTTGGCATTGTTTTGATCTCCCCAAGCCAAGAAGAGTTTGTATTTTCTTTCAAACTTAACTTTGAATGCACTAACAACATTGCTGAATATGAAGCATTGTTATTAGGCCTAAGAATTGCATGGAAATATGGTATAAAGGATGTCATTGTCAAAGGGATTCAGAATTGATTGTCAAGAAAATTAGGAAACTGTATGCTACTAAAAATCTATAGAATAAAACAATACAAGCATGCAGTTTGGGATTTGATTGAAATTTTTGACTCTTTTAATATTGTGTACCATGATAGAAAGTTTAATGTTGTTGCAGACAAGTTAGCAGTGCTAGGATCCAGATTTGGGAATAGTACAATGTCTCCATTTTGTGAGTATGAAGTTAAAATAATAATGTCATCTATCCCTAATAACATTAAATATTGGCAAGTTTTTGATGATGATGCCCAAGTGAAAAAATTTCTATAGAGCCAAGGTGATTTTGCTGACCAGAATATAGATTGGGAACCAATAATGTGTGTTGCTAAAGGAAAGGAAACATTATTTGGAAAATACATCATCTAGTTAAAGACAAACACGGTTACCAAAGGTTTGGTGTCTCTTGAGTCAAACTTTGATAATGTTGATTGCATTATTAGAAGAAATATGTCTATTTCGAGAGATGTGTAAGAGCACAACTTGGGTACAAAGGAAAAACCATGTAAAATCTGGTTAGGAAGCAATCTCAGGAAGGAAGAGAAGCAGTCCTATATTCAATTGTTGAAGAAATGTCAAGAATGCCTAGCTTGGTCTTACTCTGAGTTGAAGGCCTCAAGCAATGCCCAGATGAAAAACAAATATTCCGGTATTCATCTTGGGTTGCAAAGCCCATGAGGTATTCATCTTGGGTTGCAAAGCTAGTGCCTGTCAGGAAAAATAATGGTGACATAAGGCTATGCGTAGACTTCAGGAACCTGAATAAAGCATCACTAAAAGATAATTACCCTCTGTCAAACATGGAGAATATGCTACAATTGGTAACTAGTTCTGAATTGTTATCTACTCTGGATGGTTTCTTTGGCTATAATCAAGTTGTTGTGAAGGAGTCGAAACAATAAATACTACCTTTCTTTACTCCTTGTGGAACTTATGTCTATGTCAGGATGCCTTTTGGCTTAATGAATGCTGGAGAAAATTTCCAAAGAGTAATGGATGTAGCATTTGCTGGTTATATCAATGATTTCATTGTTGTTTATCAGGATGATGTAAGTGTGTTTTGCGAAATAGAAATGATCACTTGCAACACTTGGAGAGAATTTTGATAAGGTGTAGAGTATGGCATATCATTGAATCCCAAGAAGTGCCACTTTGGAGTGCAAAAGGAAAAATTTCTTGGTCACATTGTATCAAAAGAAGGGGTGATGATAGATCGAGAGAGAGTGGAATCCATCGGCCAAGGTTCCAATCCCAAGAGCTAATAAGGGAATTCAATCCTTCTTTGGAAAAATAAACTTTATCAAAATATTTGTGTCTAACTTTGTTGAGCTAACCATCCCCATTACTAGCATGATGAAGAAGGACCAAGTTATCAAATGGGAAGAAGTTTCCATTCAAGATTTCGATGGGATCAAATAAGCACTAAGAATGCCCCCTGTTTTGAAGCCCAAAATTACAAGAAGCCTGTTCAAGTTTGTTATTTTCCTTCAAAAACACCATTGCATTTGTTTTTTATAGAAGGATGATGAAGGGGATGAGAGACCAATTGCCTTTTCGAGAACGCATTACAAGGAGCTGATTTGAAATACACAATCATGGAGAAGCAAGCATTTTCTTGGTGAAAGCAACAAAGGTTTACAGATCCTAAATATTGAGTTCTAAAGTTGTTGTTTATGTTCCCCACACTATGGTGAAAGACATCTTATCGAGATGGAGGTATCAACCAATGATGCGAGATGGGTGAACAAGTCACATGAGTATGACATGGATATACAAACCATTAAATTGGTAAGAGGTTTGGGCCTAGATAAGCTTATGGCTGAGAGAAACCTACAAACTATTGAGGTGAATGAAGTAGAAGGAGAAAGAGTGGATGTCCTCGAAAAGTTGGTATGTTCGAATGGTACAAATATATAATCTTTTATCTCAGACATCTATGCTGCCCTGAATATCTGAGTAAAAATCAGAAAAGAGCTCTTAAGTTAGCCTCTCAAAAGTATGTCATTACTGATTTTGGGTTAGCTTGGAAGAACCCCAGGAGTGCTCTTGAGATGCATTACTGAAAATGAGGCCCCCAAAATAATTGATGATCTCCATAGAGGGTATGTGGGGGACATTTTTCTTTGGAAGAGTTAGAACACATAAAACATGAGGGATGGTTATTGGTGGCCAACTCTCTTCAAGGATACAACTCTATTGGTGAGGGAATGTGAAAGTTGCTAGCATTTTTCTGGAATAATGAAAGCTTGGGCTTCCTTCCTTTCGGCTGTGTCATTTGAAGCCCCATTCGGACAATGGGGAATGGATTTCATTAGGAAATTTCTGATCCTTCCAAAGTGCTGGTCATAAATGGATTCTTATAGCCCTTTGATTATTTCACTAAGTGGGTGGAAACAATCCCCACCAAGAAGGCAACACACCAACTTATCATGGACTTCATGCTAAATAAAATCATATGCAGATTTGGACTGCTGCGAGCTAAAATTGTTCTTTGATAATGCCATGAGTTTGAGCAAACCTTTGGTGGCAATGTGCAAAGATTATGGGATCAATCGACATATGCTTCTAACTACAATCCCTAAGGAAATGGACAAGTTGAGTCTAGTAATTAAAACTTCTTTGAAGATCATTAGAATAACCTTGGAGTGAACAAAAGAGGTGGGGTGAGAAAGCGAAGTTTTTGTTTGGGTGCAGAATCCTTTGTCAAAAGAGCTCTTTGGTAAAATCTGTTTGAATTGATATATGGAGCTCAAGCTTTGCTTCCCCTCTATTTGTAATTTTCTTCATTTCAGTTTGTTCAACAAATTGAAGACAAAGAAGTTAGTCCATATGATGCTGGAATCAATCAGATTATTGAGTTGGATGAAGAAAGAAGGGCATCCTATCAATGACATGTGAAGTTCAGAGAAAATTTGAAGAAGCTATTTGACAAAAAGGTGACACCCAAAGCTTTCAACATTGGAGATCTTGTTCTTTTATGGGATAACAGGCATGAAGATAAGGGCAAGCATGGTAAATTTGATGCATTGTGGATGGGCCCTTATTCAATTGATATTTGAATTAGTGAAAATACCTTCTTCCTAAAAGACTTAGACGGGGAACTACTTGAATTTCCTATTAATGAAAAACATTTGAAGCATTTCCTTGATTGATTTCTCAGAATCAAGGTATACTCCATTTGTATGAGTGTATAGTTCTTTGTTCTCATCTGATTTTGTGTTTTTGTTCATTTTGGTCCTTGGTGACCTAGTTTTGTGGGTTTTTGGTTCATTTTTTAGAGGACGGTTGTAGTTGTTCTTCTCTGTAAATTTATTCTTTGACTCCACTTTGCCCAATGGTCTATTTTTGCACTTAGTCTGCTATTTATTCTTGTGGCACTTATAGGAGTGCCCATCCCCGAAGTCGAGCTGATGTTGGTGCTCAAATTAGTCTCACCCGTTTGTCCTTGAAATTCCTCATATTGGGGCCTCTATCATGTTTTCTATCTCCCGTGTTGGTGCTTAAAGACTTGTCCTCCATTTGGTTGCCATGATTAGTCCTTTCCTTGGTCGAGGATCACTTAAAGGTCTAGAATTTGTTTTTCATTTCTCTTTCCATCTGAAGGAATCTATAAATTGGGCGTAAAACTTAGGTTGTTCCTTTCCTTCCATTTTCGTAGTCACGTGTTGTTATCCCTATCATTTTTGTCCCAAATACCTGAGGAAAAGTGATTATATGTAGCTCGAAGGATCATGTTTGAACCTTATAACATTTCCAAATTCTCGGTCCTTGAAGAAAAATTCATCTTCGGGCTCAAATGTCAATTTTCCTAAATTTTACTATTTGTGGGTGTATTTATCCATGTCAAATTTACTTCTTAGCATCAATGGAAACGTGGCCCTTTCTGGTTGGATGTGGCTTGGCGGGGTACTTTAAACACTCTAAGGCTCACTTCAACCAAAAACTTTTCCACATGAAGGAATGACGCTCATTTGAAAATTCAACTTTTTGTTCGGCCTTGGAGTTGTACCAGGGGGGACACGTGGAGGATTCTCGTACTTTGCTCAGACTTAGAAATTTTTTTCATACAACCAAAGATATAGTTTTGGTGGGCCATGGAAACGTCGAAGGTTGGTGCACTCATTTGAGGATCCGCCTCAGGGTCCCACCTTAACAATTGCAACAGGGAGACATGTGGAGGCTTACGCCAAGTCTTCCCATACTTAAAGTTTTCAAAGAAATTTTCTAAAGTTTGGGACACGTGGTGAGCTCACACTCGTTCGGGGTCTTCGCTCTTGGGCACCATCTCAAAGTTGCACCATGAAGACACATGGAGGCTTCCACCGGGTCTTCCCATACAAAGAATTTTCAAGAAACTTTCTAGAGGCATGGGACACGTGGATGGACCGCGCCTGTTTGGGGACCGCCCCCTGAGTTTTATTTGTAAGAAGTGCTAGGAGGACACTTGGAGGCTTCCACTCACTCTACCCTTTTCTTGGACTTTTCAAGCCAAAGGAGACTATCTCAGACCCTAGACACATGGCGCCTTCCGCTGAACCTTCAAAATTTTAACAGACTCTACCGGACTCAGACACATGTTGAGCCCGTGTTTGTTTTGGGTCTCTACTTTTGGGGCCATCTCAAAATGTGCCATTGAGACATGTGGAGGCTCCCGCTGGATCCTTTTTTCACTAAGAATTTTCAAAGGCCAAAAGACATTTTTCATGGGCCCAAGGTACGTGGAAGGCTCACACTTGTTTGGGACTTTCTTATGTGCTTCTCCTTTATAGTTGCGCCAAGGAAACACGTGGATGGCTGTGATATAAAGTGGAAAAGGGGCAGAATCAACGATTGTTGTGCATTTCACCTATTTTTTCTGCCATTTTTGCTCCAAGACTCCTAGAGACATGAATACGCACTATTTTTCATCATTCTTTGATGAAATTCTTTGTCGTCTCTATCTGTAAGGTGTCATTGAATGGATTTGAAACTTAAATTGTGAGTCCAAGGATCATTAAGGTCAATATTTTGAAGTGGGAATTACCACATGAAATTAATGTGGGGCAGAAATTACGAGAGGAAAAGAGGGATAAAGGATAAAATGATGAAAGTGTAGGCACAAAAGGTCAAAAAGGCATTGACTCGAGAACAAAAAGGGATGACCTATCAAGTCCAACTATGCAGAGGCTCCAAAAATTATTAAAAAGGGGATTTCTGGTATGAAAGAATAAGAATGATTAAAAAGACTCCTGAAAAATTGTGGCATGACATCCTAGTCATTAATCAAGGGCCCAAGAAACATGATTAGTGCACACATGGTCCACTGGTAGATTTCAGATTTGAATTTGTTAAATGTCACCGTCTGAAACAAATTGTTAATAAGAAAAGGTCCCTCAAATATTCTTCTCTTTTGGGGGGAAAATTGAGTGAGGAAAATGTATAAATGCAATGAGAATACTCGTGTAATTGGTCGGATTTTGAATTCCTAAGAGAAATTTTGAGAAAGTCATCTTCGTGAGAGACCAAATCCGAGATAACATGTTATTTTATTTTGTGTTAGATTTTCTATCATTTCAAGTTGGTTGTATATGTATAACCATTGATGATCATTGATATTTCTCTAGAAGCTTTCCCCTACTGATGAATCCAAGCAATTTTGAGATTAATTTGTGTCTAATCTCTAGCAATTTGTGTCTTCTCTATTTAGAATGTCTGAAATAGTTTCTTTTGTTCTTATTACAATCTTACATAGAATTTTTGTGAAATCACACAGGATCTCATCCCTGTGACAATATAATGGTATTTTCAATTTCATTTTGAGAAGAGCCTTCATCTTGGATGAGATAAACAAATTTAAAATCAATTCACTATCATTTGTTGATAAAGATTGTCTCGTAAGTCTTTAGGTGTACGTTAGGTGTGATTAATCGAGAAAATTTAGTGTTTAATTGAGTATTTCAATTTGAGAATTCGTGTTGGAGTCTCAAAGATTATGTGAAAATGTGGTGATTTGGGCCTCCATTAAAGCGTGCACCTTACGGTTGAAGGAACGTTTTAATTGTCTCAAGCTTTCTATTGTTGAAGTTGTTCATTTTTGTGAAGTCCCTCCAAATATCTAGTATAATCACTGTATCCTTCCTCATCTCCCACCAAAATCATTTAAAACCATTGATTCACCTTAAACTACCCCTATTTTCCTGTGTATCAACAAAGGGACAAAATCTACTGTGTAAAAATATGCGAGAACAATCAGATTTCTTAATTTCGTAGTAACCTTAGCCTTGTGTTGAAAATATCTCCATCATTTAGAAGTGAGAACTCTTAAGATTTAAATCATGGAGCATTGACCGTATCGTATTTTCCCAAGGTTCTCTTCATAGAATTTGTGCAAAAGAAGGGTATCTCCATCTCCTTCATCAAAGAGAGGTTACACTAAGGGTCCTCTCACCCTGGTCAAAGAGGCATGGCCTAAAGTAGCCGAGGATGAGATCTAAGCGACCCTTTATTACTCATATTTGTGGAGAGATTGATAACACCTTTAAGAGGATTTAACCTTGTCGAATATGTGTTTGCTACTCGACTTGAAAAGGAGAAAGAATTTGGATACCAATAAGGTGTTTTCACCAGTTGATACGGCTTCTCTTCTCACTGTAGTCACATCTTGTTGGTCTCTTCACTCACTACTATTGTAGCATTTAGGTTCTTTCTTTTCTCATGCCACTACTTAACTTACTGCAAATATTGTATTCTCATTCTCTTCCCTCTAGAGATTTATTCACTCACTTCGGATGGTGCATCATTTTTTCTTCATTTGAGATAATGATGCACTCGTGATGGCCACTACATTCTCATTTTGGTTTGAATTTTGAGATTGTTTCACTTACCGTGGATGTTGTATCACCATTTTTGGTTACAAGTCGCTTCATTTGGATTCCTCATGGTTTTTCCCATCATTGTAACAAATTTTATGGATCCTCTCAAAAATCCTCAAGATGTACAAGGATGTGGGTCCTTTCAAAACCTTCAAATTTACCCTCTATAAAAAAAATTGGCATTGAATGCGATTTTCACCATCTCTCTCCCAGGTTCCTATAAAATAAAATAAATATATGAACCTGAGGTGTCCCTAATTTTTAATAACATCAAACCCTAGATTTTTCCCTAGCTCCCAATTTTTCAGTTTCCTTCCATTTTGGCAGATGGTTTGAGCTAGAATTTTGAGCACACCATCCATAAGACAAACCTATTCTAGAGAGGTTGATTTTTAATTAATCAAAGGTTTAGAAGACCAATTTATAAAACTAATAAGTACCTAGTACTTTTACTTTTTATAAATAGAAAATTTCCTGAAATATAAATACCCTTCAAAGCAACAAAATTAGAAAACATCTAAGATGATAAACTAGACAATCCTCGCAAAAAGCAAAAAAACATGAAAACACAAAATGTAAAAAGTAGCTTTCTAAAAATAGAAAGTTCTTGAAAATGGATAATAAACATCTGTAATATTGTTCTAATAATGTTGGGGATTCAAAAATGATTCCAAGACAAAAATAAACATTTCAAAAAATAGCAACTCCTGGATCCCATTGTCTAAAAATATAAAGTTTTTGTTTTGAGTGTAAAAGTTGTTATCACCTCTATTTTGTCACATATCTTCATTTTTAATCAATATGAAGTTAAAATTTATCAAAATCGATCTTGTTTCAATTCTATCATTAGATTACTCAAGTGTGGGTGATAACGATGTCTCTCATATAGACTGGAGGACCTAAAAGGAAGAATGTTGGGAAGACCAAGGGAACCCATGGAAGATAAGGTTTTCACAAGTGGATGATATGCAATGACTTGAAATATTATGTTTTTAAAATTGAAAAGTTGGTGTTAGCATTCTCCAAAGCATTATGAGCTAGACATCCAGGACCATCAAAGCTAACAAATAACTCATAACTAGCAGTCCTCACCCCAAAAGCTATTTATAGAAGTATGAAAATTCCTTTCTAGAGCAACATGGTAGTGATCATGAATTTTTTTCATTTGTATAGTGGTATAATACTGAGCCAAATATCCAAGGCCTTACTCTCGGCTCATGGTTGAATAAAGGTAGAATACCTTCCCGCATATCAAAGTCTTTATTCTGTAGTGCCCACCATCCTCTTGCATTATTTTATTGTTGAATCATCTTATTGACTATATTATTGACAATTATATAATACTACTTAATAATTAAATAGGAATGAAAATCATTACAAAAAGGATCAAGATCCAGATAAGACATAAAAACCCAAGGTAACCAAAGAGCAAGCTACCCCAAAACATCAAACCAGTTCGAACACTACAGAAGAGCAGCCAAAAAATAGCAAAAAAACAACAAAAAACATGAAGGAAGGCAAGCAAGAGCAGCAGATCCACAATTACTTCTTGGCGGCTTTGGTGATTCTAGATTTAATAGTTTTCCAAGAGGTGAACATAGCCAATGTCGTCATATGAGTAGGGTCAGAAATATCCAGCTGTTGAATGGTCTGTTTGCTTTCCTTTTCCGTGCCCCAAAGAGTTGTTGGTATTCCACTGAGATTAGAGACGCTGCGGACATGTTGCTCAATAAATTCTTTGATTGCACTAAATATAGCCATATTATGGTCATGGTGAGTCTTGGCTTTCCCTAGATGGTTGTCCAGGGAGTTCAGTTTTTTGTAGATATCCTCAACCTGTTTATTGTCAATATCAACCTCCTCCTCCTTCTTCCTCTTACCTTTTTGCTTAGCCAAGTTTTTAACTTCTTCTTTCAACAGCAACATGTCTGTTTCTAAGGCTTCCAACCTTTTTGTGGAGCTCTCAGTGTGTGCCTCCTATGAACCAGTACTGCTAATATGAAGGAGATTATGAGAAACCTCCAAGTCCTGAGGAACGTTCCCGAAATAGGGGTATCAGGTTCAGTCTTTTAGAAGACCTAGTTATAGGTCTGGTCGAAGTGGAGGTGAAGGGGGTGGGAGCAGAGGTGGGGGGATGATAGAGGGAGCTGAGAAGGAAGGAAAAGGGGTATCAGCAATGGTGATGGGGATAGAAGGAGAAGAGATGGGGGTAGCGGTAGTAGGTGAGGGGAAAAGATGGAACAGAGATGGGGGAAGTTGGAATGCTGGGAAACTTAAGAAGACAAAGTTTATGCAACAAGAAGATGAGACCTTGATGTAGAGGGACCACATGAGTATGCTTTTGGAACTCCAAAATGGAGCGCTCAAGAGAATTAAGCAGATAATGAGGGAAACATACCGTGAAACTTCTGCGGAAGTGATTGAGGAACACAAGATGTTTTAAGGGCACTGTGATGAATCTCCCCTCCAAAGAGATGTATCACACCATCATATGGGTGACCTCGTCAAAAGGTGGAGGGATAGAGCTGACCTGCAAACCCACCATGATGAAGACCAATTTCTCATTACCCTCAACAAATTTCCTCTCCTCAGTAGCCTTGTCAATCCTTTTATTAAAAAAGTGGTACCCATCCATTCCAAGGCCTGTTGCTTTGGCTATTAACTCTTCATTGATCAAAATTTTCTATCCACCATATTCAACTTTGTGATCCTTCCAATCCTTCACAAATTACATGGAAATGCTTTGGTCGTGACCCTGTATCTTCTCAATAAAATTTGTGATGCCTCCCTGGTTGAGAAGATTCCAAAGCTCTTCATTATTCTTCCACTCCGGGTCCTCGCTGGGCTCGATCTGACAAGGGGCTCCTCCCATTTTCACCGTGCTTAAGTGATTGAAAGTATAATCTTCAAAATCCCTATGAGGAATTCTATAATAGATGTAGTTTCCAATCCACCTTTCTCTATTTTTTTCTCACATGATGGGAATGATGAATAGTGTAGCCATTGTTGTCATAACATTTCCCACGAATGCCTGTGTGAATGCTGCTATGTACCTAGGAAATCCGCATGTGTGAACTTCAGCCCCCTTAGAAACCCACTCCATCATCATCATCCTTACTACGGACTTGAAAATCCATAAAAACTTGTTTAAAAGTTGTTATAGGCACAATATTTCCCGCATGTGTGGCTTTAATCTTCATATAAATCCACTTTAAGTCATCATTATGCTTTCTATATCCTTGATTTCCCGTCAAGATCTGCTTGAGTGTTGTTTTAAACTTATCAGCACGTGTGAAAGTCTTATTCTTAAAGACCCACTCCAAATGCTCATTTATCTTACCCCGAATTTGCATGCTCATAAGTATCCACTTGTATGTTGTTTTGAATCTGCTCAGGAATGTGATCACTATTATCCCAAATAATGTGATTAACATTTATGCCATAGTTAGCCAATGCATCTGCCACCTTGTTACCCTCCCGGTAAGTATGCTTGATCCGAATATTATTGAAGGTTTGGCAAATACTTATGGATTCCAAGATGAAGTCCTTGATGTTCCAACTTGGAGGTGAACACTGATTAAGATGATTAATGATATTAAGTGAGTCTCCTTCAGAATGAGATTTTGGATATTATGAGTCTGAGCAATTCTAAGGCCCCATAAAGTGGATAATGCTTTAGCAAAATGATTAGTTTGTATTCCCATTTTACCAGCATAAGTAGCAATCAAACTACCTTTATGATCCCGGATCACTCCTCCCCCAGCTACAATTCAGGGTTACCCTTAGAGGCCCCATCAAAGTTCAACTTATACTAGTTGAGATCAGGAGGATGCCAATGTATCAAAGATCTATCAATATTATTACCGGAATTATTTCGGATATTGTCAGCTCCAATCTGCCATTGGGACAAGATATGCTCTTCATTTTCTGGATAACTCTTGTTCTTGGGGGGTTTAAATCTAGCAATATTCTCTTTAATAGCATTAGAAATTTTCCCAATACTGAGCTTATAATTCTGTTTACTATTTCTAAAGATGATATCATTTCTATCTTTCCATATCCTCCAAATAACATGAGGCATTACCAAATTCCAGAGCCTTCTCACAACACAATGTTTATAGGGTGGGCTCCATTGGGTCCAGAGCTGACTGAAGTCCTTTGGAACCACCCAGGAAGCTTTAAAATTAGAGAGAGGAAAAACTCCACATTTTGGTAGCATATTCACAATGGATAAACAAATGACTGATATCCTCAGAGTATTTTTACATAGATGACATCTATTAGGCATTATGAAACCTTTTCTTATCAGGTTGTCAGTGGTAAGAATTCTACCCCTGAGAGCAAGCCAAAAGAAAAAGTTAATTTTAGGTGTTAGCTCAGTCATCCAAATTCTACTCCATTTAAACTCAGTTTGACTATTGTCGAAGAAAGTATTATAACTAGTTTTAACAGAGTAGTCCCCATCAATAGAATTGCTCCAGACCAATTCATCCTTAACTTCCAGCTGACTTAAGGGGATAAGGTCCAACTGATCTTGTAGGGAGGAAATAGTTTGGATCAGATCATCTCTATCCATAGAAAGTTTTTTCCATTTCTTTTTGTTACCATTTCTTTCAATATAATCCTTGATTCTAGTGCCATACTTGCTTTCAAGACTATCTTTGACTACACCAAATCTGTCCATAAGGTTGCAATTAAACTAGTTATCATCCCAGAATTTTATATCACAACCATCTCCCACTTTCCATTTACTTCCTTGTTTGATGAAATTTCTGCTCTTCACTAAATTATTCCAAAAATGGAACCATAAGGAAGATGCTCATCTTGAAGAAAAGAAAAGACTGCTTGTTGATTAAGGTATTTAGCCTTAATTAATTCTATCCAGGGTTGCTTCTCAGATAGCATTCTCCAGCCCATTTTCACAATAAGAGCCTCATTCATTTTCTTGATGTCTTTTATGCCCAGGCCCCCTATAGATTTTGGAGTACAAACCTTATCCCAAGAAACTAAGTGATATTTAAACTTCTCCTCCATGCCCTGCCATAAGAAGTTTTTCTGAATCCTCTCAATTCTTTCTCTGAAGGTAGAAGGGATCTTATATAGAGACATGATATAGATAGGCAGATTTTGAAGAGTGCTTTTTATGAGCAGGCACTTACCAACACTAGATAGAATGGCTCCTTTCCATCCAGCCATTTTTTTGAAATCTCACCAACAGATCATTCCACACCTTGGTAGAAACTTTTTAGTGCCAAGAGGGAGTCCTAAGTAAGTGGCTGGAAGTGCACTTATTTTATAGCCCAGAATTTTTGCAATTTTAAGTTGTCTTTCCTCAAGAGTGTTGAAGAAGAAAATGGAGCTTTTATCATAATTGATCTCTTGCCCAGAAGTAGATTCGTAAAGTTGCAGAATAGCCTTGGTAGCCTTAGCTTCAAGGATGGATGCCATTAAAAGAAGGATTGTATCATCCAAAAATTGCTGATGAGAAGTTGCTTGGCTGATGGAAGTGGGCTTTGAACCTTTCAGAAGACCGTCAATAATTGCTTTACCAATTGTTCTACTAAGACTATCTGCCATAAGAATGAAGAGCAGGGGGATATGGGGTCCCCTTGTCTTAGCCCTCTGTCTGCTTGTGAAAAATCCCACCGGCTCACCATTAACCACCACTGAGAATCTGACCGTAGAGATGCAAGCCTTAATAATTTTTCTGAATTTAGCAGGAAAACCAAATTTAATTAAAACTTTGTCTAGAAAAACCCAAGAGACCTTGTCAAAGGCTTTATTCATATCAAGCTTAAGGACCATATTCACTTTTTTATTATTTTCCATAGAGTGTATGGTCTCATGTACCATAATCACTCCATCTTGGATAATCCTACCTTTAATGAATCCACTCTGTTGCCTTGAGATTAAATCATTCATAATAAATTGAAGCCTGGTAGCAATGATTTTGGTAAAAATTCTATAGATAACATTCACAAGGCTGATGGGTCTGAAGTCTTTGAAGTCCTTAGCATCCATTTTTTTGGAGCAAGCACAATGTGGGTGTTATTCAGCTCTTTCAAAAGATCCCAGTTCTATAGAATTCATTCACCGCTCTGAGAAGATCATCCGAACATATTTCCCAAAATTTTTGAAAAAGTTAATAGAAAAACCATCCGGGCGGAGCCTTGTCGCCTTCTAAAGTAAACACAACTTTTTGTAGTTCTTCAAGTGTGACAGCTTTAGTGATATCTTTAAATCTCTGCTCCTCAATTTTTCCTTGGGGAATAGCCTCCAACATGAAAGAAATTGCCTCATCAACAATGATATTCCTCTCATTAAGTAGTTTTTTATAGAAATTGAGAGCTTCCTCTTTGATGTTGTTGGGATCTTTTATAATAGTGTCATTACTTTTAGCCACTTCCATAATCCTATTACAAGCTCTATGTGCTTCAAAGTGGTCATATGGAAAAACTTTGTATTTCTATCTCCTCCTTTTAGCTAGATAGCCCTAGATTTTAGTCTCCATAAGGATTCTTCTCTGCTACAAATCGTATGCAGCTCTGAAAGAATATTCTTTTCCTCAGTTTGGTCTTCAAAAGATCTCCCCATTGTATTCATTTTGATTTCAGATCTTGGAGCTTTTGTTTTAACTTTTTTTTTTTTTCAAACACATTACCAAAAACTCTTTTATTCCAAATTTTAACTTGTTTTTAACATTTTTGAGCTTCTGAATCAATCTAAATTGAGCAGTGCCTTCACCATTCCAAACCCACCACTCTTTAATTTTTTCATAAATGTCATCATGCTCCATCCACATCTTTTCAAATTTGAATGAGCTTCTGATGGGCTTAGTCCAATTGAGAAGATTTAAGGCAATCGGATTGTGGTCCGATCCATTCGGGGAAGGAAGAGAGGTGGAAGTCCTGACTGAGAATCCAACTAGCAGAAATCAGGGCTCTATCTAGTCTAACTTGGATTAGATATTTTCCCAACCTTCTGTTGTTCCAAGTGTATTTATTCCCATGGAGATCCACATCCAAGAGATTAAGATCAACAACAAAATCTGCAAATTCATCCATACCTGTGGAAAAGCTGGAGATTCCTCCATATTTTTCACCTGGGTTTAGAGGAGAATTAAAGTCACCCATGATAAGCCAGTTGGCTGTAATATGTTGGTTTCTAAAGATCTTAAGATCAGTCCATAGTTTACGTCTCCCACTAACCGTATTAGGGGCATAGATATTAGAAAGGATCCATTCACCATTGTTCTCAATAGCATGAAATTTAATAGCAAGATGATTAGTGCTAGCATTAAGAATCATACCAGTACAATGTCTTTTATCCCAAAGAGTAGCCAGACCTCCAGAGGCTCCCTGAGAGTCCACCGCAGCCATGTCAGAGTTTTCCCGAAACTTTTTTTACTAATTTCAAGGATCTTAGCTTTCATCTTAGTTTCCTACAAAATCAAAATACTAGGACTACTAGAATCCCATAACTCCTTAATGATTCTCTGTTTGGAGTTTCCGTTTAGTCCTCGGATGTTCCAAGAGATAATCTTCATTTAATAGGAGTGGGAGTTGGGATTTCCTGATGGCTCAATTGATGTTGAGTGCCATCTGCAATGTCTTTCTCTGTTCTCTTGGATCTAAGAGTCTTTTTTGAGGGCCTTCCTCTTTTAGAACTACTTCCAAAATCTACTAGTCTTCTAGCAGAAGATCTAGTAGTTCTGGATGTTGAAGTTTCCCAGTTGTCAATTTTCTTTTTCTTTTCATTGTAGAGTGATTCTGGGATCATTTCAAATCCTTTCATTCTTTTTTTTTTTTTTGAAATGACCTCTATGAATCCAGAAGTTAGCTCCTCATCTTCCTTAAATGGCGTTACTTCTCCCTCCTCTTTTCTCTCTGATTACTATCAATAAAGTGTAGATCTGCTGATCTATTGCTGAAGTAAGGAGGTATATCTATTTGATCTATTTGAAGCAAGAGTTTCCCTTTGTGGTTGAGATTTTACTTTCACCCCTTGGAGTGTTTTTCTGTAATGCTTCTTCTGAACCCATGTTATCCTTCTCCAACATTTCCTCAATGATGCACAGAGAATTATCTATCTCAGCTTCCTTAGTGTCATTTGGAAGTTCCAAAGTCTGAGCTAGATCCTTAGGAATGATATTTACCTTTACAGTTCCTTCTTGTTCGTCCACCTCCATAGTCACCTTTTTACAGGATTTTCTAAGTCCTCTTTGTTTCTGATTGGTGCTCCATGTAAAAGCTTCCGCTGGGGTTTTGGATGCTAGACAGGTGTTTCCTTATTGGAGTTCTAAACCCCCTTTTTTTCCTTTTTATTGTAGTTCAACTCAGTCTGGTTAGGGGATTTTTCTTCTCTCTCGGCTTTCAATGTCAAGAACCCTGCTTTCCTTTATCATTTCTAAATCACCCTCAAGTTGTTCTTTCTTTTTGTGTTTATCCTCCTCTGTAGAGATCTCCTTATTAGGACATTTTTGGTGAAGTGTCCTATACGATGACATTGCTTACACCTTAAATGAAAGGTTTCAAATTTGATTTTTTGGATCCACATTCCACACTTAGATTTCAAGATGATGTGCTCTGAGTAACTCCTGCTCCATTTCAGAAGAAATGCAGAATCGAGAAAAAGCAAGTCTGGATCTGTTTCTCATGGGTCCATCTAGCCCGATCGGAGCACCTATGGATTTAGCAATGTTTAGCAAGATTTCATCATCCCAAAATTGCAATGGTAGCCCAGGGAGTCTACACCAGATTGGAATGGTGTTTATATTTTCAATGTTAGGGTCAAACCCTGGATACCATTTTTTCAAAAAGAGGCCCATATTACCCAGCCACCATGGTCCTCCCAGAAGCACCGATTCCAAATTAGTCTGTTGATTAAATTTTGCTAGAAAAAAACCCCGTGGCATGATGGTAATACTCAGATCCCCCTTAGGTTTCCACTTTCTAAGAGCCCATTTTCTAATAAAATCAATATTAGGTCTGGAGCCTAGAAACTTACCAACAAGGGAAAGATTCACTTTGTCCAAAGCCCTATTTACGTAGCCATCTGGAACCATTAGATAGGTAGCACCTTCATTGTCCTTTTCCCACGTGAACTGCCCTCTTTCAGGAGATTGTGGACCCACTTTTCTGTTAGGGTTTTGAAGAATCTTATTCCAGGCCAAAGGTGTGGATCCCAAAGCATGTCCACTTTTTCATGAAAACGTGGATTTTAGAGATGCGCCGCAAATTAAAAAAGAGGATGATTGGGTTGAGTCCTTTAGCAATGCATGATATTTGTGTAACCATGTGTGTATATGGCATATTCATTGGTTGGACACCATAGGTGATTCCTAATTTACCTATGTTATTTTTAATTTGTTAAGCCTTGTACTAAACTAGTTTAAGGATCTAATGGTCCCCTCTTGCATTAGTGATGTTATTATGTTTGTAAGATTTTTGTTAGTGGTTTGGGACCACCTAATAATCATTTTTGTGGCGCCCACCATCTCCTTCTTTAATCCACTTTACCCAATCTCGAATTTGGGCTAAATGTGGCATTTGTAAGGGTCCTTTTTAACATTAGGGGTCTCCCTTACAATGAAATGGACCCCTTGGACCCTACATATAACTATGATGCCTCTTTTCAATGTAAAATGGGATTTTACCTCCCATTTGACTCCTATCTTATAAGTATGTTGATTTTGAGCTTTCTCAAAAGTTGAAGTGTGTTGGCTTATTGTATTTTTAGGAAATTTAGGAGAATACTTCCTAAAAGTGTTTTGTTTTATTGGGATTTTGGAATTTTATTTTGGATAATGAGATGATGGACATATGTCACCCTCTCATTTATGAGAATCATAGTTTGATTCTTCTTTTTATACCTCCTCATGGAGAGGGTATGGAATTTTCTTGTCATTTTTACTATGAGTTGGAGAAATATTGGAGCTTTAATTGCTTGGATTTTTGTAGAGGGATATCTTGTGTTGAGGTAGGCCTTCATGCCTCTCTTTTTTTTTTTTTAGTATGTTGTGTAGAATAAAAATGGTTCCTTTGGATTTCTTGAATGTTTCCATGTTGTTGTGGGTGTCTTTGTAAATCTTATGTTTACTTATTTTCTCTATCCATCCTAGGTTGTGGTGGAATTTGGAATTTTATGGGAAGAGAGAAGAAATACCCCCTCTTACACCACATGGATTGATGGGGAATTCATAATGTTCTTTATTTTATTTCTCCGCTCATATGGTTTGATGTGGAAGATGATTGTTCATATGGTTTGCACCTCATCTTCCATCCTTGTGATGGAAAATATCTCATGGTATTAAAAATGTTTTACAATACTTACAAGGAGGAGGTTTGGAGTTTGGGATGGAATGATAAGGTGGGATGTATGATCATTATAACGATTATTTTAGTCCTATGGTTGGTTCACAATATGGGTTATTTGGGATCCTTTCCACTCTTCCCTTTTGAGGAAAACATGGAGTTCTCCTCTTATGATTTTTTGTTCTTACGGTTTTTTATGTTGTCATATTGTGCTTGTGTTGTTACCACTTTGTTTCCCCTTACTTGTGAAATATTGAGGCATGCATTCTCTCTCTCCCATGGGATTGGAGGGAGGCTAGCATGTCCTCCATTTGGTGGAGATGACATGTGATGATGCCATTTTTATGGAAGGAAAAAGGTCCTTTTC